>VXAA01003418.1:22519-71849 GCA_013399115.1 Anseranas semipalmata
AATCCTCAAGTGGTAGATAACAGAATTAAGAGCTGCAGAGTGGATGGGGATAGGGAAGGAAAAGTCTACGGGGGAAAATGCCTCTGAGAATCACTAAATTTGGCTCTGGAACTGGAACCTCTCCAATATGTTTTGATTAATTATGGCCATGACAGGAGTTAAGCATTCCTGTCCTCATTATTTATCCCAACATTTTAACTCTCCCTTTTGAGGACATTTTATTTCATTTTTCCCCTCTTTCTCTCACATGGAGTCTGTTTCTTTCCCATATTGTTGTAATCTGCAGTAGTCCATCTTTGCTTCCCCTCAGTCTCTGATCCTCACCCAAAAAATTCTAGAATACTTATTGGTCTCATCCCTCAGACATCATGAGAACAGCATGAAAGAAAGCTGCAGCGATTCAAAACCATGTTTGTGGCACTAAGAATGGTGCAATATTTTCCCTCCCAGATACTGGGGTTCCAGTAGACACATGCCAAATCATTTGTTGAAGTTTCTCAGACACCTCTCAACTCTTTCTATAGAGACTACCACTTTCTAGACATTGCATACAGCTGTCTAAAGGTAAATGTGCAAAAACCTGTGTCATCCAAAAAACATACATGGGGAACTGCCTCTTAAATGTGTACTCATGTGGGTACTACACTCATGTGGTTTTGAGTAACTATGCTGCATGATTATTACTGTCTTGCCTGTCCTAGCTGGACATTGTTCAGATCCCTGGGTAAACATTCAGTTTGTTTATGTGGTACATATTAAGATCTGGTGAATCTGGAAGAGAAAAAAAAAAAAAAAAAAAAAAAAAAAAAAAAAAAAAGTTAAAATTGTAGCACACTAGAGGGTACCAGAATCTCTGAGACAGCCTTGTGCAAAATTTTGCTGCATAAGAAACTTAGAAAAATATCATAAAACCTTCCACTAATATTGATATGTTTAAACAGTCAAGAGAAAAAGTCTAAGAGTGACAGTCACTAATCTATGTAAAACAGATCTTCCTTCTTTATCTGAAAATTCATATATAATTAACCTAATCCATGGTATTGGGCATTTTGAAAAATAGTTGAGAAATCTTTAGATGACAAGATAAAAGAAATGGGAAATGGGAAAAAAACATACACAGAAAGCAGAAGGAGGATAGCTGAGGAGAAAATCATAGAAAATTTGTTTTAGTGTGATATTTCATTTGAAATACCTGGTAAAATATCCCTCTCCTAATAAATTTGATTTGTCCTGTTTACAAATACCACCACTGGACTGAAAATCCATTGGAAAACAGTAAACAAAGATTGCAACAAAAAGCATAGTTAGCTTGTAAGAGAATATACTATGACACTTCAGACTATGACACTTGTTAAGATACATTATGATTGATGTGAATATTTTGAGAGAGAGCATCAAGAATCTAATGACAAAAAATCATTATGAACAGAATCCCATAGCACCTGAATAAGGACTTTAAAAAAAAAAAAATCAATTGTTGATGTAGAATTGTTGATATTTCACTGAACAGAAAGCAAACATTTCTTCTTCTTAATTCCAAAACACACTATGAAGTCTACACACATGTAGACTTGAATGTTTTCAGTGACATTAATGATATTTTTTTTCACATGTCTAAGACGATATACACACTCAAATACTTTTTGAGTTATGAACTGTATTTCTTTCCTATACAGTTGACCAGAATATAGCATTCAGTCATGGGTATATGATTACTGGAGGAAGACTTAATAATTGAAGGGTAAGAGATGAGACACGAGGAATAAAAATGTGCTGTTCTGAAGTTCTTAAAGAAAAAGAGCTAAATGTGTGCAGCCTGACTATAAGACAGCTAAAAGAAAATATGATAAGGGTCCATAAATACTGCAAAGACTCAAGGACATTTGCCTGTCATATTAGAAAACTATTTCACAGCTCTGATATAGGTTGGAAAAGACCCATAAGATCATCAAGCCCAACCATCAAGTAACACTACCAAGTCCACCACTGAACCATGTGCCTTAGTGCCACCTCCACACGTCTTTTAAATACCTCCAGGAATGGCAACTTAGCCACTTCCCTGGGCAGCCCGTTCCAATGCCTAACCACTCTTTCTGTGAGAAAAACAAAAAAACAAAACAAACAAACAAACAAAAAAAAAAACAAAAGAAGAACAACAAAAAAACAACAAAAAAAACCACACACAAAAACACACACACAAAACACAAAAAAACACAAAAACACACCAAAAAACAAACAAAACAAAACACAAAAACAAAAACAAAAACAAAAAAACAAAAACAAAAAAACGCAAAACCACAAAACCACAAAACCACAAAAACATAAAAACACAAAAAAAAACAAATCTATCTGGCATCTAATCTAAACCTCCCCTGATGCAACTTGAGACCATTTCCTTGTGTCCTATCACTATCACTTGTCACCTAAGAAAAGAGACTGATACCCACCTCACAACAACCTCCTTTCAGGTACCTGTAGAGAGAAATGAGGTCTCCCCTCAGTCTCATTTTCTCCAGACTAAACAACCCCAAATCCCTCAAGCCACTCCTCATATATCTTGTCAATATCCTGCTTGTAGTGAGGGGCCCAAAACTGAACACAGTACTCGAGGTGCGGCCTCACCAGAGCCGAGTACAGGGGGACAATCACTTCCCTAGTCCTGCTGGCCACACTGATTCTGATACAAGCCAGGATGCCATTGGCTTTCTCAGCCACCTGGGCACACTGCTGGCTCATGTTCAGCTGGCTGTCAACTAGCACCCCCACGTCCTTTTCTGCTGGCAAATCTTCACTTACTTTTCCCTGAGCTTATCTTGCCGCATTGGGTTGTTGTGACCCAAGTGTAGCACCCAGCATTTAACCTTGTTGAATACCATACAATTGGACATGGCCCCTTGATCTAGCCTATCCAGATCCCTCTGCAGAGCCTTCCTACCTTCAAGCAGATCAACAGTCCCTCCCAACTTGTTGTCTGCAGACTTACTGAGGGTACACTTGATCCACTCATCAAGATTATTGATAAAAACGTTAAACAAAACTGCCCCCAGTATCAAGCCCTGTGGAACACCATTTGTAACCGGATGCAAACCAGATTTAACTCCATTCACAATGACCCTTTGCACCTGGCCATCCAGCCAGCTTTTCACCCAATGAACAGTACATCCATCCAAGCCATGAGCAGCCAGCTTCTCCAGGAGAAGGCTGTGGGAAACAGTATCAAATGTTTTACTGAAATCTAAGGAAACAACATCCACAGACTTTCCCTTTTCTACTAAGCATGACTTCTTACTATGGAAGGAGATCAGATTAGTCTAGCAAGACCTGCCTTTCATAAACCCATGCTAACTGGGTTTGTTCATCTGGTTGTCCTGTACATGCCGTGTGATGTAATTCAAGATGATCTGCTCCATGACTTTCCCTGGCACCAAGGTCAGACTGACAGGCCTGTAATTCCCTAGATCTTTTTCCTGCCCTTCTTGTAGATGGGTGTCATGTTCGCCAACATCCAGTCAGCTGGGACCTCCCCGGTTAGCCAGAACTGCTGATAAATTATTGATAGTGGCTTCCACCAGCTCCTTTAGTACCCTTGGGTGGATCCCATTAGCCCCATAGGTCTGTAGATGTTCTAGTGGTGTAGTAGGTTGCTAACCATTTCCCCTTGGATTATAAGGGCTTCATTCTGTTCCCTGTCCCTGTCTTCCAGCTCAGTGGTCTGGGTTCCCCAAGAACAATTAGTATTACTAATAAAGGCTGAGGCAAACAATGCATTAAGTACCTTATCTTTTTTCTCATCTCTCATCACTATGTTTCCCCTCCACCCAATAAAGGATGGAGATTCTCCTTAGTGCCCTTTTTGTTGTTTATGTATTTATAAAGTTTATAACATTTTATTATTATTATTATTTTTTATTGCCTTTTACTGCACTAGCCAACTTAAGTTCTAGCTGGGCTTTGGCCCTTCTAATTTTCTCCCCGCATAACCTCACAACATCTCTGTAGTCCTCCTGAGTTTCCTGCCCCTTCTTCCAAAGGTCATAAACTCTTTTTTTCCTCCTCAGTTCTAGAAGAAGGTCTCTGTTCAGCCAGGCTGGTCTTCTTCCCCACTGGCTTGTGTTTCGGCACATAGGGACAGACTGCTCCTGTGCCTTCAAGTTTTCATGGTTGTAGAATGTCCAGCCCTCCTGGACTCCTTTGGCCTTTAGAACTGTCTCCCAAGGGACCCTGTCAACCAGGTCCCTAAACAGGCCAAACTCTGCCCTCTGAAAATCCAAAGTAGCAGTTCTGTTTACCACCCTTCTTGCTTCCCCAAGGATTGAGAACTCTATCGTCTTGTGATCACTGTGCCCGAGATGGCCTCCAACCATCACATCACCCACAAGACCTTCCCTCTTAACAAACAGCAGGTCAAGTGGGGCACCTTCCCTAGTTGGTTCCCTTACCACCTGTGTCAGGAAGTTATTCTCTGCACATTCNGGGAGAAAGGGGAGACAGAGAGAGAGAGGGAGGGGTAGGGAGATGTTGTTTTTTGGGTGTGGGCACGTAAGCAGCACCCTAGAGCAGGGGTTTTAACACTTAGTCCCCGCCTCCTTCAATGATTGAAAAGAGAGTCTGGGATGGTTCTCGGGCTCTGTGGTGTTTTTCTGTCCCTCCCCCATCCCCGTTCTTGTTTAGTATGCTAATTACTCTGCGGTCTTTTGTCCCAGGACCTTCTTGAGAGGGGGCTGTCAGGGGGCTGTAAATACCTTTCCTCTCCCAAATACCAGAACCACTGGCGCTACAATGTCTCAGAAAGTTACCCAAGATNTGTTGGCCTTTCCCCTGACACTTACCCAGAGACACTTGACCCTTTCATCACCATGACTAAGCTCCATGCAAAGACCTTCTATAACATAGAGGGCTACTCCACCTCCTCCCCTTCCCTGCCTATCTCTCCTGAAGAGCCTGTAGCCTGATGGATATCTCAGCAATCCAATCATGAGAACCTTCCTACCACATCTCACTGAGGCCTATGATATTTGAGNTCTAGTTTCCTGGCCTCATCTTATCTCATTGCTATGGTAACACCCTTTATTTGTCGAGTGTTTGAGACATCATTCCTTTCAGTGTCTTACACCTGTGCTCCTTTTCCTGTCTCTAAGCAGCCACTGCTGATACTGCCTTCAACACTACCCTCCCCCATCAGCTTTAGTTTAAAGCTCTCTTCACCAGCTTGGCAAGATGGTGGAAGAAACAGTGAAACAAACAATCCTGAAACAAATTGGTTAATAATAGACTGATAACAACACTTTATTCTGCAGGGTATTCATCCCACTCAGCTTCAGCTGTACTCACCATAGCGAAAAAGGTTAACCCCAAGAGTCTGTTACAGAGCCTGAATCTGACGCTCCCACTCATCCTCTGAAGCATGATTTCTTCATGGGTTATAGACAGAGCCAAAGGAAGCAGCCAGTGCAGTTAATGAAAGACATTAGTTGGAGAACAGCTGAATGAAATATAACTTATCTTCTGAGATAAAGTTGTGAGGCAAAGAAGAAATAAGAAGCTGCAGTGTAGTAACAAATTTAGCTACTCACTAACTGTGATGGAATAGGCCTGACAGATGGCATTGAGGGGAACTAAGCCTTTTGCTGTTAGCAGAAAATGCCAAAGCATCTCAGAGATTTCATTAGTTGGAGCAACAGCACAGCTAAATGGTTAGGATTGTAGCAGTTGACTATAATTTCTGATTAACAGGACCAGCAACACCAAAAGTATGTGTTCTGCAGAAATTGGAGTCTTCCACAGAAATCAGAGACTATGAAACCAAATTAACAAATGGCTAGAAAACATGATTTTTTTTCCCACAAATCTGAAGTTGTTACTAAACACAGAACTATTTCAACTCCTAGCCAAAATCTAGCCAAAAAAGGCAAGAAATTTCCCTACTTTTGTTCATATACAGTGTCATTTCTCCACTGACGGAGAGGTTGGTTCTCAGTCCTTGTCCTTTTCCTGCCCCAGAAAGAAATTTCTCACCATGTTTAATATATGTATATATATATATATATTTAAAGTATGTATTTTTTAACCAGTAATAGTTCTGCTACAAATTCTGGACAGCAGATGAATTTTAAGAGTCCTTGGCATTTCTATATCATGGGAAAAATAATCCACCTAAAGTCTTGGGACCAAGCAACAGAGAAGACCTACAACTTTCATAAAATTCCTTGCAGTGTTTGGGTTCTAGCTAAAAAATTTCAATTTTCAGGTCATTGAAGAGAAATGTTTGCCTCTAAAACAAATGCCCCCTCCCTTCCCCCAAAAACAAACAAAAAAATGCTTAAAAAACCCTGTGTGTTCTTTCTTTAAAATCTGCAAGGAAAAGCTCTGAACCCCAGTGACATTATTTTCATCTCAGTTTTTATATGGGACATTTTTTTCTGTTACTACTGCTCCAACGTAACCAATATAATCTGTATGAAAATTCTAGGGACAGACTGAATCTGGTTTATTAAGCAGTTTAATATACATTATATTTGGAATGGGATCAGCATAAAGGACAGGCAGCTGATTGCCAAGTCCTGCTAGTTTCAACCACCACTTTGGAAGGGCAAATTGCCACTTTGAGCAAATGTAGACTCTGTGCAGCTGGGCAGATGTGAAGAGGAAACAGACAAACCAGGAGGGATGTTGTAACCATGCTGGAGACAGAGTTTCCTGAAAAGGAGAGAAAGGGAGCAAAGCTAACACTTACAAGTAAATGTTATTACAAAATGATCATAGAATCATATAATCATTTAGGTTGGAAAAGACCTCTAAAATCATCAAGTCCAACCATTAACCTAGCACTGCCAAGTCTACCACTAGACCATGTTACTAAGAAGCACATCTACACATCTTATGAATACCTCCAGCAATGGTAACGCAACTACTTCCCTGGGCAGCCTGTTCCAATGCCTCACAACACTTTCAGTGAAAACATTTTTCCTAATATGCAACTAAACCTCCCCTGGCACAACTTGAGACCATTTCATAGAATCATAGGATGGTTTGGGTTGGAAGGGACCTGAAAGATCATCTGGTTCCAACCCACCTGCTGTGGGCAGGGACACCTCCCACTAGACCAGGTTGCTCAAAGCCCCATCCAACCTGGCCTTAAACACTTCCAGGGATGGGGCATCCACAGCTTCTCTGGGCAACCCGTTCCAGTGCCTCACCACACACATAAGGAAGAATTTCTTCCTCATATCTAATTGAAATCTACCTTCTTTTAGTTTAAAATCACTACTCCTTGTCCTATCACTACACTCCCTGACAAAGAGTCCCTTAACTAAAGCCTTAACTACTTCAAATTTTTCCCTTGTCTAGAATAATGCAATCTCAAATTGCTTTTCTTTCTCCCTTGAGCATGACCTTCTGTCTCAGCTCTTTCTTTCCATCTTCCTGCCTGTCATTCACTGGACTAAACTCCAAAGTATTTTCAATTGGAAATTAGTAATTCCATGATTTATTTTTCTTCTTTCTTCTCTGCCACAAAGTTGAAGTTTTCCGTTTAATTCTTGTTCATTTTTCAGTGGGGGACTTAGGAACTTTTTAAAGACAATCTAACCCATGCTCTAGAAACTTGTGATAAAGCTTCTGGAAAAGTTTATATTTGTAATTGCCAACACTTTAAAGCAAGTATGGCTATAGAGCAAACAGAGAGTTGAACAATTCCAGTGCATTAAACAAAACAAACAAACAAAAAGCACAGAATTGCACATTTTCCAATTAATCTTCCATTTTTCCTGCAAATTCTAAAAGTTATTAACCAGAAGTTCTAGACTTTGGACTTCACTGTTGGGATTTAGGGTCCAGTTGTGCTAAGCACTCAAACTACATAGGTAAAAGGAAGACCCTTTTTTCAAAGAACAATTAGAAATCCCAGTCCATCAGATACACTCTATTACATCCCTGACTTGTTTCAGTGCTTATCACCTTCAACACATGTTTTGCTGATGCAAATATTATGAATTTGTTGATCTAATGAAGGCTGATTTAGTGTTTTTTTTTTTTACTTTCGCAGTTTTCTATAAAATAAAAGAAAATCTGAAAAAGAATTACCACTGAACTAAAAGGTACACCATTTTCCAACCTAGCTATATGACCCAAGCTATAAAAAATCTTCTCAGGAATAAAGGGTTTATAATATAAGTTCAGCTATAACATTTTTTATAAGACATGTGAGAACAATAAAAATTGTGGGAGTCACCATTTTTTGGTGCCAAAAATGCCAAATTACCTCATTTGACATTTTCAGGTTGGTCAATAAAAACGTAGCATCAGAAGCCATGAGAGCCATGATAAGTTTAATAAAAGCAAGCATTTAGCATCATCCAGGATGCTTTCAGCTGAGAAATGCTATTATGCCTCTAAAAAAATATGAGTCTGCAAGTATGAGTGACTTGACTTTGCAAGTAATAAAAGCTTTCCTGGTATTTAAGGGGAAATGTCTTTCTTTCTTTATTTATTTTACACCCTCCTAACCCCTCCCCCCCTTCCCCCCTCAGAAGAGTGGAATAGGATTGTTTGATTTGCTTTCATTGTTAATTTTGGAAAAATAAATAAATTAATTAATGTAAAGACAGAAAGAATAAAATATTAACTGGGTTTTGGATGCTTGAGATCTTTAACCTTGCAGTCAGAAATTTTTCAGATTTGCACTTAACCTAACTGTAATGACCTCTCTGGGAAGTTCAGCAGTTCTGAACCAGCTAGTGAACACAGGCATGTCCAAAGAGTCATGGCACATTGCTTGATGCACTGCATAAATCAAAGCAATGAAAAGGTTTAGTTTGTTTTTATCACTGTGAAAAGGAAGGAAGGAGGGCAGGAAGCAAGGAAGAGCGAGGGAGGACGAGAGGGAGGAAAGAAGGAGGCAAAGAGGATGGAAATCCTTATGAGATTATTATTTCTGAGTTTATGGGTTAAATTAGTTCTGTTAATTCTTAATAATATTATTATAGTAGGATAGATCTTAGTTCACTATATATATTGTAAAATCCTGTTTCTAATCAAGAACTTACAAGTTCCTTCTCCTCATACTCAGATGTTCATAGTGTTTTCCTTCCTCAAAGGCAATGCAAAAGAGGAATGTAGCCCTGTAAAGCATGAGCATCCTGACACTATTAGCACTATTAGAGTTGTAATATAAAGCCTTCAGGTCCCAGAGGCTGATGTATATAATGATATAGGGCCAGAACTGTGAAGGAAACGGGATGTTGTTTTCTGCTTCCTTTTCTGTTTTGGCTTTTCAGAATTTTGAAATAGGTCTATGTTTATTTAATTAAACGAAAGGAAGAAGAAGAAAAAAAAAAGCTAAGATTTCTCTCAGTTCCTGTGGGTTTGCTGCATCTCCTCCACCTTTTTTATTCTACATGAGCCTGAAGATCAGTTATTTCTTCAGGGGCACGCTTGACTCCTCATGGTATTTATCAGAAGGTAAACCAAGTAAAACAAGAGGGATCTATAGACAGTGTGAGGTCATAACCATGCTGGAGTCAATGAAGACAAATCATATTACCTAAGGAAGGATTCTGAACATGCATCCATAGTAGGAAGCGGTATGGAGAAATAAGAACCAATTTGCAGAGTAAAAAACTTGCTCCTGGTGATTCACAGGAAGCACTTCACAACTCACAAAGTTGTAAGATGTAAAGTATGTGTTCATTTCGGCGCCGGGAGCGTAAGGGATATCTCCGCAAAGTTACGCTCACCTGTTGTTAGCCCACGCCTCCTTTTTATTCTCTAAAGTATTACATATGCATTAAGTTTCGCAACCTGTCTACATATTCATTTTCTAACCCCGCCTAGCCCCGCTTCATATGGTAATCATCTTCTTCCTTCTTCTGCGCTTGCGTAGAGCCCCTCTAGTGGTCGTCCAGGTGGTCGTCCTGATGAAGTAAGGCGTCTTCCTCAGAGCTGAACTTTTCACCTTCTCAGTTGGCGCATGCTCTTTAGGCTCCTGGATCTCGTCCAGACCATAGATATGGCCTCGGCTGGTCCTCTCCTTGTTTCACCTGTTACTTATTTCCTAAGGAGGATGCTAATGCCACGCTTCAGTACCGTTAGACAAATCATGGAGAAATTTCTCATTACCCCTTACCCATTGTTTATTGTTTTTGCCTTAACTCACTGGGAATCCCAAATCTGTGTTATACTCTCTTTTGGCTAGTTCTAATATAGGCCCATGGACTGGAGCATAGATCAGTGAGATATCAGAGTATGGGTATGGTTCCACCTCAGAGGAATCCAGTTTACATGTTTCAATATGAACCCATGATAATAACCAAAGGGTGTTATGTGGGTGCGCTTCTGATCCAAAAGGAAATGCTGCTTTAGACCACGCTAACTGTCTCTTCTTCAGCCCAAGGGTAAAAGCTAGTAAGCTTTAAAGTACTTTCAAAGTGTTTGCCTGAATGTAAGGTCACATAAATTGCTGTCGATCCCAGCAACTGTTCTTTTGGCCTTTTAGTCCAATTTGCCTGCTTTTTTCCTTTTCTTTCTTGTTGCTATATATGACCTATTCTTAAAAACCTTATATGATGGGGATTGATTTCTTTTTTTATCTAAGTAATATCTTCAGTCACGGTGACAAAGAATAACACTGCAGGGTTACATACTAACTGATACAGAAAACAGAGCTCAGTCAGAAAAGTAGAAGTAGAAATCTGAACAAATACTTAAATAAGAAGCTATTCTCTCCTATCTTACTTCTATTTGAGTTGTAGAAATTATAGCTCTTACTGGTATCATTAGGCTGTATCTGACTTCAGAGAAGAGTGTACTATTTATGTTGTTTTCTTTTTTTACATAATGAAACCACATTTTTAGAAGCTCCTGAAAGACACTCTTAATCTGTTTTTGCTATTTGAACAGTTGGAAAATAAGGTTAAAAGAAACCTCAGGAGATAATTTAACTTCAAAGGCAAGATCGAGTTTACCTATGCATCATAAATACTTGCCCAGTTAGTGCTTACAAAACTCCAGCAGTAGACATAGAATCTTAGTGATTAAGCTATTGTAAGAATTAACTATTTTTATCCTTAGAAAAAATCCTAATGTTTAAAATGTCTTCTTAAATACCCTACCTAATTAATTATCCCTGGTTAGTAAGCTTCTGCCCAGTAAACAAGGGGAGCAATTATTCCCTTCTTCAGAAGACTGTTGTCACAATTATTTGAATACAACTGTTTCGTGTCCTTTCATTTTTAATGGGACTATGAACTCCACATTCTTCAGTCTTCTCCAGTTGGGCATATTTCCTACAGTGTTCTCTAAAGTTGTTTACAGTTAATACACAGCTGTCTGATATTTGTGGCCTGAAATAGAAAAATATTTTATTGGAGGCTTTCACCGGTACTTAGTAGAACAGGATTACTTCATGAGTTTAACACATTTTACTATAATGCAGGAAGACCTTGATGCTTTCTTGACCAGCTTCAGTCAGATGGGTCATGGCCTTTATTAGTAGCCCACAGTTGAATGGAATGACTGTAGAAGACATACAAAAGTGTTGGGATGTTAGTAAGGAAGTCATTGCCTTTGTTTCTAAGTTACAACTGAAAGAAGTCCCAAAGAGGTGGTAGTTCAAAAATTAAGGAACTGTTGCCCACATTGATTACAGCTGGATGAGCTCTCAATAATTCAGGACATGATGTTGACTGGGAAAGGTATTTCGAACTAGGCTGAGTAATATATCATATTTTCATGTAATGGGACCTTGCAACAGTTGATTTTGAAGCCATTCTGGTTAAATGAATGTCAGTTTATCAAGATGTAATGTATATTTCATATCATAGCAGAGATCAGGCTTTGTACTTTTCATAATGTTAAAAAGCAGGTGAGATCACTCTGGATCCTTCTCAGACACAAAGCAGTTTCTATATGATTTCAGTTTTAGCTGTTGTAGAGTTACTGAGGACTTCTAAGAGCATGCTTTATCTTTATTGTTTTTGAAAGAAAGGAACCACACAACAAACTTTATAAATGAATTGCAAACCACCTCTTTCTTTGTCAATCTGAGAGGCTAGGAAGAGTGATAGTCCTGAGGTATTTTTATGTGACTGATTCACTCAAATTCATGATCATGTCAATCTATAAATGTCCTTCACTTTCTTTCCTGCATTAAATAGGTTTTTGGAAAAGTCATTTCTGGGTCTCAAGCCAGAATAAGAGGTCAGCAAGGAAAATTTAGAAACTAATCTGAAAATTGCCAAAGGATTAGAGGACTGGAAATCCTTATTTGCACTTTCTGATAGTTTCTTAGGCTACCATGAATGTAACAGTGTAAAAGCAACCCTCGAAAGTATATCATTCATGTTCCCAGATTTATTTAGAAATATCTTTTTATATATATATATATACATATAAAACAGTCATAACCTTTTCTATTGTTTTCTTAAGCTACACAGATTCCAAAAGATAGTTTATTTCTGGCAATTCAATTAAACGTAGAAAGAAGTCAATTTGTTAGTGAACACGCTATTGAAAATGCTTTGTTGAGGTCCCAGCTTTACACATATTGCATTAAAATAGGAGATTTGGAATTTAATTCAATCAAGGAAATACATCTGAAATGTTATTGGTTATGTTTGCTATTTAGCTTAAAGTTTGCATTCAAATAAAACGCAACAGAAAGATCTAGCAAAAAGTTTTTGTTTTCTTAGTTTTTCTAGCATGCTTATTTAATATAGCACAAATAAATATGGAACCTGGATATTTTCTGGGTTTGTAAGTGAAGTTACATGGTTTCTGTTAGAGGACTAGATGTTACCAATTAATATCATAGAAATTATTTTGTGACATATTAGCAATACTTTTTTCCTATTGTGTAAAAGGCAGAGTAATTACTTTCACAGGTGTAAATTTTTTTGCCATCCCCAAAGATGTTAAATGTGCATAGACAAAGTTATAAGATGTTTAGAATCAAGTTTTCTGCTAAGATGTTACTGAAATCACAGTAGGTTGACACCAATGCTTTTATGATACTTGCAAAGCAAATATCTGACAACCTTAGGACTTAATGTAAAAATACTTATTCCATTGAGCACCATTATATTTGTATCAAGGTAGGTACATCATGTATACAAATGATATTATCTAGAAGCTATAAGGATCTTGTTGAGGGAAGAGCTGTTTTCAAGAGATGAGACTGATCTTTTTTTTCTTGCCAAAACCATAATGGTTCTGAGCATTACAAAGGGGCAGAGTTTTATCTTGAAGTAAGCCTTAGAGTATTTACTTGAAAAGAACCTTAAGATTGTATCTTGTTTCTTCTATTGTGCAAGTATTTTGTGTATTAATTTAATTTTAATATGACCGATCAGAATGACAAATATAGATCAGTGTGTAGACTTAGCTCCGACCAGCAGCCCACAGCTGTTCACTCAATTCCCACCTTACCCCACCCTCAGTGAGACAGAGGAGAGAATAGGAAGAGAAAAAGTGAGAAGACTTGTGGGTTGAGACAAAATTTAATAACTGAAGGAAAGAGGAAACAGAACAATTGATATAAAAGCAATCACTCACCACCTCCCACAAGCAGACCAATGCCCAGACAGTCTCCAACAACCACTTTGGAAGACAGCTCCTGGCTTTCTCTTCCTCTGTCCCAGTTTGACTGCTGAGCATGACATTATATGTGATGGAATGTCCCTTTGGCCATTTGAGTGAGGTGTCCCAGCTGTGCCACCTTCCAAGTTCTTCTCCTCACCCCCTCATATACTTGCTGGGTGGTGTGTGTGTAAGTGTGTGTGTGTGCACTCAGAAAAAAGAAGGCCTGAACATTGTGCAATTACTGTGCAGCACTCACGTGTTACCAACACTGTTTTAGTCACAAATCCAAAAAAAAAAAAAAAAAAAAAAAATTACTCCATCCCAGTAAGACCCAGTAGAATTCTTTCAATAGCTATGCTACTAATGTGTAATATGTGCTTAATGCTTAAATGTTTGTGGTCTGTTTTGCATGTTTCAGCACAGAGGTAGAATAATGGTATATGCCCATGTTCATGTGTTAGATGAAATTAATGTTGACAAAAGTGATGTTACTAGCCGAAGTGAGTGATATAGTAATATACAGAAGTAAAAGGCAAAATCAATTTAATTCCCAATTTAATTTGTTTTATTTTTTACTGCTAGAAAATGAGTTTAATTGCAGTAAAGTTTCTAAAATCAAAATAAGTCAAAAGAGTTAATCACTATGAAGGACTTAAATTCTGATAAAAAGTTCATCCATTTCAAATGGAAATTCTTCCTTTGACATCATTGACCTTAGATTAGCCATCTTTGTCTTGTTTATTTGATATCAGACAACAGATTAGAAAGTCTGAAAAATCAAAGTGAGAAAAGTTTTAAATTCTAATCTTGCCAATATCCTCTCAGTAGCTGGGAAAAAAAAAACTCATTTAACTATAATATGAATAGTATCAATAGTTGCTGACATTTGAAATACTGAGAATTTTACTCTAATTTCAGTGTTTCTTATGTTTCTTATGAAACCCTCTCCTTCTATATTTCCAGCTCATTCTGGTTTAATGAGAAATGAGTTAAACATCATCCTTTCAGACATTTAAGAAGTGACCACACACACACAAAACTTCCTGCCACTTAATGTTCTTCTATGCCCTTTAGATGTTATATTTATCTTTGTTTGTAAAAGTACAAGAAGAAATGTAAACAGAAGTGCTAAAAAGGAACATTAAGGCTTGGTATATCCTGAAATTACACTGAAGTAGTTTACATGGTAACAGAATGGAGAATGAGATCCATAGGGAATTAGCTTTGGAAGGTGTATAAACCTGATAACTATTCTCAGTTTAAAGAGAGTAATGATGACTTTCTTCATACAAACTAATGAACAAAACAAAATATTCATGTAAATTGTTAGAGCCATGTAACCTCCCAAATGACAAGTCTGCAAGGCAACATTTTCAAGACTTTCATTAGGAGAACTCTGAACCTAGGAGATATGGAGCACTGGAAGTTGCACTGCACTGCATCACTGTGATATCCCACTATTGTTAACATTGAGGAACTCCTTCTAGGGTGCCAGAAGACCAGTATTATCATTAGTGTTAGACTTGTAAAATGGATTGGCCCAACTATCCAAAAGTCTGCATACTCCTTTTCTGGTGTTATACACAAGTCAGTAGATCATGTGTGTGTGTAAAAAAGTGAAATAATAAAAATCATAGGTGTTGGAGTGGTGGAAACTCTTTGCAAAATAAACATAAGATGTACATTCTTAAACCTCAGCCCTATGAAACACACCAAACTCACACTATTTGTGCAGCAGAGAAGAAAGATTTGTAGCTGTGAACAAAGAATAAAAATGTTTGAAAGTTTCATTGCAAGATGTTTTTGAGCTAATCGCTAGTTAACCCTAACCTTCTGCTGCTTTTGGGGAAAGATTTCTATACTACGATGCTCTTCTGAAGCCAGAACATCATATTCTTAGGCACAATGAGGAAGTGGCCAATTGAATACTTAGAAAAATCAGAAAGAGTGGAAGATTGATGTAGTGATTTAGGAAAACTATTCATGAATTGTAAACCCCTAAATTATGAGTTATCTGGATGTTATAACATTTCCACTATAAACTAACTATCCCTTAGGACTGCTTTTAATCCAGATCATTTCAGCAATCTACTTTACGCAGCTATATAAACAGTCTCGGTGGGATGTAAAGCATATGTGAAAATCAGTGGCCAGAATGAAGGGAAGGATCCAGAATTTCTCCACTGCTGAAGCCAACACATTAAGAAACTAGGGTAGGATTGGTCTCTTTATGTGGGACTGCTCATTCTTCATACACATAGTGGGGCTAAGGGAACGCAATGTCAAGAGCTATTGCTATACAAATGGATCTAACTTTGATGACAAGGTATTAAAAGGGGTACTCATCACTCTCCTTCCTTAGGCTCTTCAAAATCAACTCTTTCCACATAGAGGAATTGTTAACTAACAGTGGCCTTACGAGTAATTTTTTCCAGTGACTAGCAGAGAGTCAAAAACTTAATCACGTCATTTATGTGACCCCTCAGTATTTTTGTGCATAGAAAATAAATTCTAAATCTTTTCATTTTCTTCTCTACTAATATTTTCTTCATTTTCTTCTCTAATAATTCATTGCTAACATTTCCGTTTTGGGATGGGATACTCCTGCAACTAAGTGGTAAAATCATATCCACAAATTCCATATACACAGGCAACAGATATGGTTGTCTTATAGGCAGAATCACTATTAGAAATCACAGTTGTTATTACTGTTTTGTTTTTCCTGTTAATGTGTCTGACACATTGGCAATATATTTCATTTAATATTACATGGGTCAGCAGAATTTCATTTGAGTTACAATTCTCACCATTTTCCAGTCAGCATTCTGCCAGAAATTGTGTTCCCTAAGTTAACTTTTTTCAATTTTGTATTTTTTAATGACATCCATCTGCAGAAGTAGAATGCCTCCCTTTTCTCCTTTCCTCCTCTCCTCTCCTATCCAGAAAAAGTACCCACAGCTGGTATCCAGACAGGGAATTTTGTGTTTGGTTGTGTCTTCCCTACTGGGTCCCAAATGCTGCACCACTAAGGAACTAGTACATTGAGATGAACTTAGAGCAGCTCATGAAGTCCTCTTCAGTTACAGAAGGTCAGCTGTATAAAACATGGTGACATCAGTTTCCAAACACACTGCATGTCTATGTCTGCATTTTCTGTTAGCATTAGTTGGGAAGTTAGCACATCCAAATATGATCTCATTTAGACAAAAGTTCCATACAGAGCAGAGGGCTGTTGTAGAAAGAAATAGTTAATACATATGTCAGAATACCAAGTTAAATAAAGTTATGAAATATACCAAAACATCAGGCAGCTGAGGTGCTGAGCACAGCTGCTGTTGGTTAGTCAAACTCTCTTGAACCAGTTTTTCTTGCTACTGGTTTGGCCACCTTATTTAGCATACCTATTTTATTGCACAGACATACTCACTGAAGTGTAGCCTTTGGAATATATAATTTTTGGACAATATTGTCCAGAACTATCAGAGAATCTCTGGCATATAAGGTCCAGATCGGAGACTACAAATAATTGTAACTCTTCCTGTTTAGAGTAATTTATATATCTGTCATCTTAAAAAGAGTATTTCTTAATGGTTTATATCTATATGCTTTATCTCCTCCCATCCTCAAAGACACATTTTATGAAAAAAAGATTTGAATTAAGAGGATTTTTAATGGTTTTCAAACATGTTTCATATAGTTTCTGTCAGTTTTTGTTGCCTTTGAATAGAAGAACAAATTCTATGTGATTGTCAATCTATGGTGCTATTGTCTAGTAGTGGGTAATCGTAATTTACAGGGTAAATACTGTGGGAAGACTGTGGATAACTAAGGAACATTTTATATGCCTGATGCAGTCCTAATCATTCCAGATACAAGGTTTCTATATTTCCCTGAAAGTTCTCATTAGTGCATTGTAAATATTGTGCATACATACCAAAGAAATGGGAGTGAAGGAAAAGAGCATTACCTTTTACTGTATCCTGTAGTGTGTGACATATGTGACAGATGAGCACTAGGTGAAGCAAAATGCCTTTATTCAAGATTTAGACTTAGTGTTTTGTTAAATATACACAAACCTGAAAAAGCATGAATTCTCAGTTTATTTTATGTTATTTGAGAAAATGCTTACTGTTTTGACTTTTTATTGAAAGAAGAATAAGAACTGGAAGTAAGCTTTTGAGACTACCACTATAAAAGCAACAAAACTGACAAAGCAAATGAAAGGGAAAATGTGGCCCAAAATCAAATAGTTCTCTTCCCATGAATTATAGTTAAGGAATGTAAAAGGAAGTGGTTCAGAAGCAAGGGAGAGACTTTGAATTTCTAACAATTCAAATCTTAGTGACAGAAAAACAGGTAAAAAATAAGAGAAATAGAATGTCACAGTAGACCTTGATTAGTTCAGGGATCTGTTAAAAGATATATGACGGGATGATGGGAACGGAAAAGAGTGAACATGAATCATATTTATCCTAGAACTAGAAAAAATGAAGGAAGCCTACAGCATCTGGCAGTTTCTCAAGCAAATGGAGATGAATAGGGGCATGGTGACTAAGCAAGGAAGGATGGAAGATATTACCAAAGATATTACCGAAGATATTACCTTTCATCCCATCAACTAGAATTGAGGAGGGGAATCACCAACACTTTGCACCTTTGACCATCTCTTAGGTCCTAGCCAGCTTAAAACTTTGAACCAGAAACAACATTCTTAATTAGCAACTGCTGTTTTATTGTTCAAAGCCTGAAAGCTGTATTATTTATCAGGTTACATACCACAGCTACAACAGTCCAAGGTTCAGCACCACAAATGACGTCTTGCCTGACCAGATTCCTCTTTACTGACTCCCCTTCTTGCCTTCAGATACATGTTCCTGACACTTGTGCTGGATCCAAGGCATGTTAGTCTATCAGTGAGCTGATTCACCACCCTGACTAGAAAATCAGTCTGGCAGTCATCAGTATTTTTTATGACATGCTCAGTTGCTGATTTCAGTGAAGGATAGTACAAGTGCAAGGAGGGGGCAGAATGATGTCCTGGAGGTGCAGAGTGCCCTTTCACCTCCCTTGTATATGACTACACCTGAGTAAATACATTCTTCTATTTTCTTAGCTAAGTACTAAGAGTAATGTTCAAGTATTTGGTGTTTCTTCTTATGAGAAATGAAGAATTTCTGCAGAAGATTATACCTGTGATAAGTATTTAACAACAGCAGGAATGATAAGAAACAACCATGCAAAGATTCTTCTCTTGTTTTCGAACAGGCCTCATAAAAGAGATGGGCAATACAAACTCATGATCTGACAGCCTACTTCATCTGTAGAAATAAGTGCCAGCTATCTTTGTGAAAAACAAAAAACAAAAACGAAAACAAAAACGAAAACAAAAGATAGTCTAAGCAAAATTCCAATATATAGGTTATAATTACTTTGATTTCAACATGAAAAAATGTATGTCAGACCTGTTTCTGTCTGCCATTTGAATGTGTAGCATGAATATGGAATGTAAAGGCAAGGAAAGGAGACACATGAGTCCAGGAAAAATTTTAGTTCAGAATACATAGGGCCATTTCTTGAATAATACAGTGCAAGTCCCTAGAAAAAGGAAGCATTGACAAGGCTGATTTGCCTATGGTAGAAAATGGATATTCTAGGAAGAAGTCTGACATTCCTTTGTCCTTTTAAGGAAATAAAGAAAAAGAGATTTTGGTTTTAAAATTATAAGACGTATATTCCTTTTTATATTGTTATACTTCTCTCACAAATAAAAGAAAAATATTTTTGTTGAACCCTTCCCTTTCAAAAAATTATTTGCATTAATTTTGTCTTCTTGTCCAAATATTATTTATAAAATTACTGCATAATACTGCATAAATTTATTGCATAAATGTGAAGAGTTTAAGTAAGTATGATACCTAGTTTTCAGTCAATTCTGTCATTATTACCTCATGCTCTCAGATGAGATCTTTTCAGTACCAATTCTCTTATAACTGTGTCTAAACTTGATTCCTTAATCACTTTTTGGTGACTTGATAGATGTTCTCCCAGTTCCATATGCTAAATGGAACTAAAGTGAAGAGGGGGAAGGCAATAAGGTAAAATTAAAAGATTAATTAAAAAAAAAAAAAGATTAATAAAAAGAAGATCTTAATTCAAGAAAACCATGTTTCTCAAAAACCCATAGGAATCTTATGTTTGTTTTTTTTGTTTGTTTGTTTGTTTTTTAAATCATTCATCATCACAGTAACAGAATTCTTCAAACTCAAAGGAAAATATCTCCAGCTATCTCCATTGTTTTAAAAGTATTCTAAACCTTTTATTATTTATTTATTTTTTGCTACCCATTTTCAACTTTCTGATTTTGACAGAACTTTCAAAGTGGTATGGAGGGATTTGTTCTCACTGTAGTTCTAGCCCAAGCAAAGACGAATTCATAAAAAAAACCCTGTTCTCATAAGACTTCTGTCCCAGCTTTGCTGAATAAAAGTATGATCTGGAATCTAGAATTTGATTATGGAAGTCATTCTTCAAGATGAACTTTCCATTTTTTTTTTTAAATTCTTACCTTAATAAAGAAACAATATCTCTTCTAGATATTTTAGGAATTATCCACTGATGTAGTCAATATATTCATTACTTAGTGAGAAGAATGAGAATTCTCTTGCTTTCATTTTAAACTGTCATTGATTTTAGTATGCTTTGAGTCACAGAATCATAGAATCGTGGAATGGTTTTTGTTGGAAGGGACCTGAAAGATCATCTGGTTCCAACCCACCTGCCATGGGCAGGGACACTTTCCACTAGATCAGGTTGCTCAAAGCCCCATCCAACCTGGCCTTAAACACTTCCAGGGATGGGGCATCCACAGCTTCTCTGGGCAGCCTGTTCCAGTGCCTCACCACCCTCAGAGTATTTCTTCCTCATATCTAATTGAAATCTATCTTCTTTTAGTTTAAAACCACTACTCCTTGTCCTATCACTACACCCCCTGACAAAGAGTCCCTCTCCCGCTTTCTTGTAGGCCCCCTTTAGGTACTGGAAGGCCTCTATAAGGTCTCCCTGGAGCCTTCTCTTCTCCAGGCTGAACAACCCCAACTCCCTCAGCCTGTCTTCATAGGAGAGGTGCCCCAGCCCTTCGATCATCCTCATAGCCTTCCTCTGGACTTGTTCTAATAGGTCTGCATCCTTCTGCGGCCCCAGAGCTGAATGCAGTACTCCAGGTAGGGTCTAACAACAGCAGAGTAGAGGGGGAGAATCACCTCCCTCGACCTGCTTTGTTTTTTGTTTGTCATACTTTGTTTGATGCAGCCCAGGATACAGTTGGCTGTCTGGGTTGCAAGCGTACCTTTCCAGCTCATGTTGAGCTTCTCAACAAGTAACACCTCCAAGTCCTCTTCAGAGCTGCTCTCAATCCATTCTCCACCCAGTCTGTATTTGTGCTTGGGTTTGCCCCAACCCTGATGCAGGACCTTGAACTTGGCCTTGTTGAACTCCATGAGGTTTGCACAGGCCCACCTGTCAAGCCTGTCAAGGTTCTTCTTGATGGCATGCCTTCTCTCCAGCTTGTTGACTGCACCGCACAGCTTGGTGTCATTGGCAAACTTGCTGAGGGTGCACTCGATCCCACTGTCCTTGTCACCTACAAAGAAGTTAAACAGCACGGGTCTCAAGAGTCAATTGTATCATTTGTGTCTGCTAAAGAAACAAAATATACTAGATATGTTAACTCACAAAAGAAAATCAAGACTGTGATTTAAAACAAGATCAAATCCTAGTATTTATGGTTCTGTTGCAAGGTCACAAGATTGCTGTTTTTTAATCTGTACATATATCCTGACCAGACAGAAAAAAATGTATGTATATAAAGATTGTGATTGTAGACCCAACTTGTGCGCGGGCCTTGTTTTCTTACTTTGAAAGCTCAAAAGCCCATGCCTGGTTAAAGGAAACTTTATCTCCTTGCTTTTTAAAAATGTAGAACTTTCAAAGGCTCCAACTCCGTAAAAGTTCAAAGCATTTTATAATTTTGTAATCATTATAATCTAGAGTACTGATGCTATAGTGAGAGTAAAAGAATGCAGTTTTATTAAGGTTGACATCTTTGAAACTGAGTTTCTTAGTGCTACCAGAGAAGATTCTAGCAGGGCTG
This sequence comes from Anseranas semipalmata, assembly GCA_013399115.1. Classification (NCBI taxonomy): domain Eukaryota; kingdom Metazoa; phylum Chordata; class Aves; order Anseriformes; family Anseranatidae; genus Anseranas; species Anseranas semipalmata. The sequence goes on from VXAA01003418.1 coordinate 44,244, forward strand.
TGGTACTAGTATTGCTCTACATTTGCACTCTCTGACTTTGTTTTCTGTCTTTTGAAAAGCCTGAATGATACTAAGACATTTGCTACTACTGTACAATACATGCAACTGGCTATCTAATCTGGATTAAAACACTTTAGTAAAGTTTTAGGAGTACATGAAAAATAAAATGTCTGATCTTAAAGACATTGTAGTGCAAGATAAGGACAGAAATCCTATAGGGTCTGTGAGGTATTAAGAAGGAGGAATCAAAAAATATATAAAGCCATAGAAACAGTTGACAAGGTTGGTGGTATCAGCCACCAGAAGGGACAAGGAGAATTCAGTGGACAGAAGACTTCAATCCCAAAACACAATTTTTACCTCTTGAGTTTAAAAAGTCTGTCTGAACATTTGTAATTAATCACTCTGAATCAGTAAGTTCATCTTGATTGTTCTGAAAAAGATGTACTGATTTCAAATCTAGTCAAAAAATATCTGTTTTGCATAGATCATTTCAGCCTGACATTAAATCTTGTCAATTGCATTTTTTTAATTTCTATCATAAGTCTTTTAAGTCCAAACTTCAAATAAAACACCAGAACTAGGAATATAATGAGCAAAGGAATTTGATCCTATGGTGCAGTGTATATTTTACATGAAGATTTTACAAATTCTAGTCATTTTCCTCTTTCATGTGAGTAGGCAACCACTAAGCAGAGAAGGTTCAATTGAAAGCGCGTCACTGTTGAAGTGGTGGTTCAGATGCTGACCTGAAAACTTGAGCTACTCTCTCATTAGCATGCCCAGTGTGATACATACTTCTCTAAAATGGTACAGGGTTAAACTTGTGAAGGTTTTAATCAGTGAATAGGGAATTCTTGAATTTTACCTCCACTATCCTGAGGCTTGAATGATTTTCATTAAAGTCACTCTATATTTTATTTCAACTATATGAATTTCCATAGGTCTAGTCACCAGATTATCTTGCTTGGAACTAATTTCTGCAAAGAGTGAACACTCTGCCAATTAGTGGCCCTCCAGTTGGATTAATATTTCAGTTATCTGCTAAGATATTATAACTGACATTTGGATGCTATCCTTATACTGACTGTCAAAAGTGTTTTGGAAAACTGACCTCACACAAGTCAACAAAAAATCTTCCACAACATAAACCTGGCACAAAAGGACTTGAACACCTACCTAAGCACTGGCAGACCTTTCTTCATATGATCTTGGATACCAACCTGAATGCTCGTTGTCATTGATGGAGATAACTTTGAATTAGGGAGAATGTTTTCACTAGAATGCTAGCTGACTAGTATTCAAATTGCCAGATATCTTTATTAAAAGAAAGCTATAAATATTGCCTGTTTCAGGGTGCTGGAAAATCTGGAAGCTGTTTGTTTCCATCCCTGGAGAAAAAAATAATCTGTAAAGAACAGTCACTAATTTTACACACAAGTAAAACCTTTTTGCTACATCCTGTGTAACAACATAGCTGATGGGATGTAATGTCAGAATATTCTGGTCAATACCCAATGTGAAACAGTGAACAACATGATTGGCTGTCCTTCCTTTTTCCTGGCGTGATGCTCATCTATCCTTATAGACTGCTGCTCTCACTCACTTATAAATACCGTTGGCATCCTGCCCTGCTGAAAGCTCTCAAAACCTTTTTTGTTTTCTTTTTTTTTCTTTTTCTTTTTCTTTTTCTTTTTTTTTTCTTTTTCTTTTTCTTTTTCTTTTTCTTTTTCTTTTTCTTTTTCTTTTTCTTTTTCTTTTTCTTTTTCTTCTTTTCTTTTTCTTTTTCTTTTTCTTTTTCTTTTTCTTTTTCTTTTTCTTTTTCTTTTTCTTTTTCCTTTTCTTTTTCTTTTTCCTTTTTTTTTTTTTTTTTTTTTCAGGAGCATTGGACAACATAAAATTTGTTCTTTCAGAAATTTCTGGGTAGTTCTAATGCTTTCTAAATTATAGCTGTTTTAAATGTTTTACCAAGTTATGCTCTAAAAATTCTAGTCAAATCAAATGCCTTTGTCTTTTATCTGTTGTTCCTCTGTGCAGAAGACATACTTTTATCATTTCTGTTGAACAGTCCATAATTTCCTTTACTCCTAGCCAATATCAGTAAGAAATAATGTCTCATACAAGATTCTGCCTACTCACTATCAATTAGAAAAGCACGTTTGCAAGGATTAGTTAAATGAAAGTAGCACAGCAGGATTACTCTAAGAACAATGATATATTTTCACCCTCAGTTCTTGTTAATTAGTAGGCCATAAAACAGTTCTTACTCACCATAAACTCTTTGAAGTTCAAATCACTAAGATAAATTTCATTCAGCTCATTGTTCTTTCAGGTTTTAATAAGCTAAAAATGCTACTTATTATTTTTCTTACCACAATGTATTTCTAACACATATTCATATGGTTATTTGCATATCAGAAAGACCTGTTTGACTGATGTTTTATCATCCTTTTACAAATATTCTGCTTCTGTTAGCAGGTAATAAATTACATTAAAAAATGTACATTTTTTCATACAATTCTTTTGTAGAAAAAAAAAAAACAATTATGAAACATCATGCCAGTGGCTCATAAAAACCTCTTACTAAGCACTCCACATAAATTTGAAACTCTTTTTCTTTCTTCTTGTATCAAAAAGAAAAAAAAAAAATCTTTTATCTAAATCACTGCTTTAAACTCAACACTTCAGAAAGCCTCAAGGATATCATAGCCTGGCACTGTGTAATACATCAGCTCACATTCTGTGGTGGCAAGGTGTCTGTGTCTCCAAGTGCTTTCGTAGAATTTCCACTGAACTTAAAATGCAGTAAAATCTGAACGATTTTCTAGACTTAAAATGACAAAAGATATTGCAGTTATAAGGCATGAATATATTATTTATTTTAATGCTAGATGACTTCGTCTCCACCCCACATTTTTACTTCATAGGCAACAATGGATTTTTGAAAAGATGGCACAACTAAATGTCTTATACTTTCAGAAAAGGTGCTGAAGTTTTGGTGTGTGGGGCAAAATTAAGTGTATAAAGTAGCTTTGGCCAGCAAAGGAGTGGAGATGCCATGTAATTAGCACCTTAGCTACATGACTGATAATTTGACCAGTTACCACAGGAAGCACAGAGGGAGGCAATAGTACCAATACCATCAATACTTACTATGGAGGTTCGAATACTCTATAGTTATGTTCACCAGTAGATTTTTCCAATATAGTTAATATCTCAGTTAATCTTTCTGTAAATCTCACAAAAGGTCTCCTCTATTCTTCACCCATATATTTACTTACACATGTCTTCAAAAGACAGACAACTTCTGGAACAATTTTTAACAATTAATTGAGGAAATTAACTACTCTTCCTTTAGAGAAGAACTTAGGGTTTTAATATTTATATTTTAGTAAGATCACTTTAGCAGAACATTTAGCACTGACTTTAGCTCACTCTCTTGGGAACAGTGACAGTATTAACATCTGCTCAGCCAGGAAGAAAATAGGTTACTAATATACAGGAATGCCCACTGATGGTCTGTTTGCTTCCTTCACCTAGTCCCAGTTCTTTGGTTAGGATTTTCATTAACTTGTTGGAGTTAGGATAAACAATTTCTTTGGGAAAAGGTAGCATGTAAATGTGTTGAGAGGAGAGCAGTAATGGCAATGAAGACTCCCAAATTTCTTTGCCTAAGGCTTCATTTGAACACCTTCATAGAGCTTGATTTTTCTTTCTCAACCTTTTCACCTCCTTTTCCTCATTTACTCACCACTGAAGAAGATCACAAGGAGACATTGTGTTTCATGAAAAATATCCACATGCCCTTTTGGCTGGAACATCTTTGTATTTCCAGGATTCTCACATCTGTCACAAGCTGAATCATCACCCTTTGGCTGCACTTGCTGTGCAGGCACCTTGTAAATTATGTCAATAAAACTTTGCAATGGGATTCTCATAGGCCTCCCAAAAAGTGGCCTCACTTTGGCTGAGCTGGTAAGAAATCCATACTTTTCTTAGCTGTCAGCTACATTTTGCCAAGGTCCATAAAATGCAGCTTAGGAAGTGAAGTGTAAGATGGCTTTTGTGCCCTTCTGATCTCTATCCACCTGGCTCCAGGCTGTTTCCTTGTGTGACCTTGGGGCTGTTACCAGTTGAGCCAACTGGCAGTGGTCTCAGAGATATTTATTCACTTCAGTTTAGAGCTGCATAAACCCCTTGCCAAATTGGCCTCTATTCAAAGCCATGGACATTCTTTGAAATGTACTTGAAAACCCAGTTTACCAGCTGGACAAGATAGAGCAGTAACAGAAGAGGCTTCCATCAGCAGCAGTTTCCATTAGGAGCTATGCTCCTGTAACTCTCCCATAGGCATAGCAAAGGATACTATAGCAGCTCACTGCCTCCATGGGATTTCCTTATCACAATGGCATAAAGACAGTGAACTGTGTTTCATACCAAATATTTTGGATACTATATTAATTCCTTATGATACAAACAGGATTCTGGAAGAAGATGGTTCCTGTTTGAGCTAGTCTTTTAGCTGTTTTTGACTCTCACATGCAGATGTTTCTGTATTCTCCACAACTGACTTCCATGCACACAGCTACTGATACGTGACCTTCTCACCAGAGGGTTCCATAAAGCTAGGAAAGACGGTGGAACAGAGACCTGTGAGATATGTGTTGATTTACTGTGATTTATCTAGTTATTAAAGTATTGTAACATTGGTACTACTATTACTGATAGTTTAATCAGATGATATATATAGGGAATAATTTTCTCCTATCAACTGTTAATGCAAACAGAAGCTAGAAAAAGCAGTATCTGGTTGTAGTTTCACAGTTGCATAGTATCTTACATAGGGCTTACACATAAATAGAGAGACTGGAAGCACTTTCATGTCTGTTGATTAGAGCAAACACCTCCTCCTTGTTCTGACTTCACTCCAGTGGACGTTCACCGATCCCAGCCCATTCCGCATATACTAGGATGCCAGCAGAAGAAGTTGCCTAGTATTTTCCAATACCTACTTGTCTACACAGTATTCAGTAGAAAGATTTGTGTGTCTTGTTTGTGTGTCTGTTTCCTGTGGCTATATGCTTTTTTTTTTTTTTTTTAACAAGAGACACTATCTCTCCCTATGGCTATACTGCTGGTGTCATGATAGATTTGATACAAAAATGTCTGACTCTTTTGTGGAATACAGTAAAGCCTTTTTTTTTTTTTTTTTTTCTTTCAGTATGGCACTTTCTTGAACTCTGTGTGAAAATAAAAACTTTAACTTTATTTAGATCTTAGTGGTTCCAAAAACCTAGAGATGAATATCAAGATGGTATAAAGGTACATTACACATTAAATCTTCAATACTGAAACTTAATGATCCATAAGCTTTTCTTCAACTAGCAGATTCTTTCTATCACCTCAGATGCTTTTTGAGTAGGGCTCTTGCCATGCCTCTAGCTTTCTCATGGGTCCTGTCACATAACCACATTTAATTATTTTCATGCTGGTCAGCTTTGGCTGTGGGATGCCTTAAACAGTGAGAAGTCAGTGTGAAGCAGCAGCTGAGCACTTTTCTGCTCTATGGCCTGTTCCTGTGATGTGCTGTTGATGGCCTGTTGCTTGACAGTGATAATGTAAACACTCTCACTCCAGCTGGAGTTGTTAGTGCATCTTGTACCCCATGAAAATAAGTCTTTTAAAAAATGATGCTTTTCTTTGATGAGATTGCAACTCTAGCTGATAAAGATAATATAATTTTAGCAATGAACTTCAACTTTTCTAAGGTATTTTATTTAACACAGGACAATAGTTGTGTAACGCTGGTTAAAGAAAAAAAAAGAAAGAAAAAATAAAAGAAAGAAAAAATAAAAGAAAGAAAAAATAAATGGATACATGAAAGTGGATTAGAGGATGAAACAGTGACAGTCTGCAAACCATCACAATTCACTGGAGAATATCAACCAGCTAGGGGCTTTGTTTGTTGTGTTTTTCTAAGAGCAGTTCTCACCTCAGTCTTATTCAATATTTTAATCAATAGACTGGAAGAAAATCTGAAATCAAAATAAAGACTGCAGACCATGGGTGGTGGGGTTGTAAATTATTGTGGTGAAATGTTATGGAAGATAAAAAAGAAATATGGAGTCTTTCTTCTTGCAGTCTTGCACTAGGTCAGATATGGGCTGAACAGAGCTGGATTATAGGTCATAACAAGAGAGAAATAATTACCCCTTCCTTTGTTTCTTACTTTCAGCTCAGTGGATTTTTTCAAAGAGCTAATATAAAATTCTTTTAAGTGGATGAACATTATCTGTCTAAAAACCTTAACCACTTACATCCTGTAGAAATCTTCAACACCAGACATTTTAAAATATATTTTAAATAAAAAAGACAAAAATTTCAACACTGCAAGTGATTTCTTAAAACTAAAATATTTTTTTCCATAATTTCAAAATATGTTTTAATTTTTACACATGAATTAATCTATCAACTAATTAATGAAACATATCAGTGAAATCTGTGTGCTTTTGCAAGGTATTTTATTGGTGTAAAATCTATTTTTCTTAGGTTTAAAATTATAGGAATTATATCTATTTTCACACCTTAAAAAGAGCATAAAACCTTGTTTTTAGCAGAAAAAAAAAAAACCACTCTGCAATCAGTAACACATTAGATATGTGTTAAAATGTGAAAGCAAATAACAACCACTAAACAGGTTAGAAATTTCTTTATAAAAATAAATTGTTATGCTCTTAACCTTAAAAGTTTGTGGAGAGGCAATTAATTTTTGATGCTCTTAATTCTGGGCCCAACATATTATGCACTTGGAACCTACTTTGAGAATTTTTCTTTTTTTTTTCCATTCAATGACTTTTTTTTTTTTTTTCTGTACAGATATTGTCCAAATGTGTTAAATGATATGACAAAAATCCAAAGATCTTCTAAAAAATAATCTAGTATCTCTGGCTATGAAATAACATACTTGACAATAATTTATATTTCAGCATTAAATCAGAGTGACACTAACCTTCTATATTCTCCTTTGATGTTTTCCATTAAAGGACATATGTTACGGATACTACATGCACAGCTTTGTTTACATTGAAACTTACTTGTCATTTGCTGAGAGTTTCAAAGAGATACAAGACTTCCATTTAAAACAAACAAACAAACAAAACAGCTTTCACTGATTACCAATCCTACTATTTCAGTTACTATTCTTCAGCAACTGCTGCAAACTGCTTGCTAACTTCATATTGGCACCACAGTTTCAGTTATCAAGTCTAAAGGTCGAACTTACAGGTTTAGTCACATTTAGTTAAACAGATGTTACAGGCAAATCACCTGTTCAGTAAGGGACATCAGATCAGAGTAGACAGAGTAGGGGACCTCAACGGGTTGCTTAAACCTTCCTCCTGCTCCCTTGAGCAGGATCAGTTTATGCCATTCTTAACAGATACCTAGCCTGCACTTGAAAACCCTGTAGCTGCCATAGACAATCTTTTATGGTGTTCACTTTCTTTCCTGATAGTTTAATTGTCCTAATGACTAAATTAGATCTTCCTTGTTGCAATTGTATGACTATTACTTGTTGTTTTATGCAGCAGATGCACAGAAAAGATTTCCTGTATTTTCTGCAACAGCTTACTGCACTTTTGGAGACAGCTAGTACTTCTGTTCCCTTTAATGGGAGGGGTACATTCTTGAACTGAAACCTATGCTACTATTTATATGCTTTTCAATACTAGTCTCATTTTCCCTGCCTAAATAGAATTATGTTATAAAACAATAGTTGACTAAACAGTTATATGCTTATGTCTTCAAACATTATTAATTACTCTGCATACCTACATAGCCATTGATATATGAAAGTAAATATATAAACTGTAATTCTATCAGAACTGCGTAAATGTTGAAGAATTATGTACCCACTTAAAGTGTCTCTTATGAAAAATATATTCTTATTAATTATCATTTGTAATATTTCACCTTACTGTAGTGTGATTAATGATGAGAGTTATTCACAAATATAAATGAAATTGAAATTATTATCCTCAATTGCTGACTTAGGAACAGCTTAGTGATTACATTACCTAACACTCTCAGACTCAGGCAGCTGACACATACCTACAGTACAAATTTCTGCACTTTGTAATGAACAGATTTCTGTGACCCAACATCATACTGCAAGTATGTAATGTAAAAATATGGATACTTATATCAGCAAATAATGTTATTTTGCATTACAATAAAAGTTTTCAGTTATCAGGTCCCACACAGCTTCATTCCTCATGATTGTTTCACTAACATTATTTGAGATACCTCTATCAATCTTTTTAAAAAGCTGCAAGCTTATATATTATTTCCAATCATTTTTAGATCAAATAAATTCTAAACCCTGAAACAGAAATGAAGCAGTAGAAAAAACAGATGATGAACAAACAAATCTGAGAGGAAAATGAAGATTATGATTAGTCCAAAAACATAAACTATGAAACTGGAATGTAAATCTTGGGAGGGTGTTTCCTTGTAAGATTCAAGAGATTCAAACTACTTCTTGCTTCAGAAAGAGCTAAGCAACTAAATCTGGGCAGTGTTTTATCCTTATTAAAGTTAGCTGGAATCATTCCCTTGACAACAGCGGGCTTTATTAACAGTGGGCCCCAATTAAAAATCTGTCTGGAATGATAGGAAGGAGATCAAATTGATGTGGCACAAAAAACTCAAAGAGGAGCCTGTGAGATACAAGGCATCTTTAGAATAACTCCTAGATCTGCTAGAGAAATCCTTTGTCCTTTGTCCAGAAAATGAAAACATGTAAAACTTGCTTCATTAGTCTGACTTGCATAGCTTTCTGTGCAGATACAAATAGTTGTTTTTGTTATAATCTTTTTACTTTTTCCCTAGAAGATAGAATTCCTGAAGGATATGTCAAAATATGTGTCAAAATACAAGTGATATCAATATACCAAATATGGACTTGGTATTAATATTTATAAGTATACTTTTTATGCATCTTTTAAGGATTTTGTTTTATTTTTGCCTCAATAAAAAAACAGAAACATGGGCATGCTGCAATACAGAGAAATTTATGCTGAAAGGTTAGTCTAGAATTTAGATATTCTTCATATGTATAATAATATCTATATTGATAAAACAGTCTTCAAGCAATTTTAATATTTTTTTGATCTGTGAAAGAATTCTGTCCTGCAAAAAATACTTTGGCTTAAGGCAGTAATCTTGAGGATGTGTACTCCCCGTCCTTTTTCCCTTCTCCCACCCCACTATAGTGTAGACATGAAAGCTGTAAAAGACATAGGAATGACAGAGGATAATATTATGGGAACAGTAGAAATTATTATTTATTAATATGTGTAATTCTTTTAGTTACTGAGAGACAATATAACTTATACAGTAGGAAGACTATGTCTTTATTGATCTATGGAGACAATAAGAAGCACACAGAAGTAAGTGAAACAATGGCTTCCCAGATAAAAATATTAAAGTACAAACTAGTGAATAGAAAAAAAACTGGTTATTAACTTCAGTAGTCTTATATCTTGTCTTTATCTTACCACAAATCTTCTCTTCTAAACGTGAAACCTTTAGATCTACAGGATAAAATAAATCCCCAAAATATTTTTTACAGAAAGGTGTATAAATTTGGGGAGTTCTTAATTTGCTTTGCAAGGAGTCTAAACATGATTTTGGGATGTGCAAGGTGAAAACTAAGCATCTTGGAAAGGTTCAGAATAAGCAGGGGCGTATGTGATAGGTTTAGGTGTCTTCAGAGGTAGAGCAGTCACAGCCTGAGGTTCCTGGGTTATATCTATTTGAAACTGAATGTGGCTGATTAGATAATTACCTCCAAGTCCATTCACTCTAGTAGTCATACCAACATTTGATTTCTTCAATTAAGTATACCATCCAAAAAGGGGATATATTGTATCTGCAGTAATTTAATAAGACCATATATTCTCTAAAACCCTGGATTTTCTACAATGAATAAAAACTACTGTATTGACTTTTAGCTCCAGCACAATGTGCCCTGTATTTAACACACTTCTCTTATCCCTGTTGAATGTGAATTAGAAAGACAGAAACCGGTAACTGAGAAATACCCTTGGGGTCAGCCTTCAATATATGGCAGCTTCCTTCTCTTATAAATAAAATGATCTTTTACCAGCATCTGACTGGGCAAATTAAGCAGATATTGCACAAATAGTGGTATTCATGTGCAGCAACTCATTTCCATCTGTTAGGGGAATTGAGCTGAATCTGGCAGCCAGAGATAGGTGAGGCTGGCACAGCTCCATTCCCCAGGTCCAACCATTACCGAGGCTGAGCATGGATTCCTGGCAAGCATACATATGCAAGTGCATACACACATGTATACAACACATATATACACAGCTGGCTGCACAAATAACAGACAGACACACAGAGCTTTTGCATGAATGCCAACAGCACCAATGGTGTCATCCTGCTCCTCTCTCCATCTGAACAGGAGAAGAGAATACGTACGTGGGTGTGTGACTCCAGCAGCTGTGCTTGGACACTCTGCCCAGTAGCTGCCCCTGGACTGCATTCTCCCCAGTAGATGGCACCTGGACATATGAGCCCTTAAGGACATATCATCCCTTCAGCTGATGGTAAAGATTGTCTCACTCATGTGTGTGCACATGCACACTTACCCACACACACCTCCAAAGTTGGCTGGGACTCCCCTGGTCACATAGTGACCCCCCTAGAAACAACAGGCACTCAGACCCAGACCTCAGAGACCCCCTCACACCCCTAGGTACCAAGCCACTTCAGCTGCCTGCTGGCTAGTCTGGCTTGACCTTCACTAGCAGTCCCATAGTCAGTAGAACCCCCTCATTTGCTGGCACCACAGACCCCCATACACACATGCACACTTGTAGTAAAGAGTCCCTTACTGGAAAATAAGGAGACAGGACAGACTGTGGTTATCAGATGCGGGTCATCACCAGATAACCCTACTCACCAGCCCCTGCTTCCACATGAATGGATCATTTTATTCCCATATACCTCTACTTCCCACACTTGCTCTTCCCCAAATCATCTAAAGCCCTTCCTTTTCTCTTCTTTGGTTCCTCCCATAAATATCCCTTAATAAATCCTGTGAAATCCCAAACTGTTTTTCCCCTGTCTCCCATGTCTCCCATATGTCCCACATGCCTGGGTAATAACTTCCCTTTAGTTCAAAAGATGAACCAGCGAACTGTTCTCAATGATTCATGGTAATGGTTTTCAATCTTGGGTGCTGGGGCTCAGGCCCTCCAGAGACAGCCCTGGGAGGGGCCTGTACAGGGTGTCTGTTCCTTGGGAGTCTGTAATTTGTGTTCCCCTCCTGACATTGTGCCCCTGTGCTCCTCTGGGCTTGTGGGGATGAGTCTTTGATTTTCCAGTGGCTCTTGGGATGGGCTTGCAAGAAGCTGGCACAGATATTGATCAAGTTACTCCTCCTGCCACTGTTTCCCTGTGCCTTCTTTGTGTGCAGATGACCTTGTCACTTAAACTTCTACCAAACATTAGGGGTTGTATCATATCTTCACCTTAAAAATTGAGTGAACAGATATGCTTGGTTTTTCATTCATAACTCAGCTATCAGGTTTTAAAGAAGAGGATTTTATATATATATATATATATAATTATCTCACTAGGTGTGCCATAATTCATCCAGCTGTAAAATGGGGGGTGGGGGTGGGGGCGTTAGGAAAAAAGCTTATGAAGACCAGTTACAGAGATTTCAGGACATATCCATAATAAATAAATAAATATAAATAAATAAGTAAGTAAGCAAAAATAAAAATAAAAAACAGAAACCAGCAATCTCTTTTCAAGACAATCTTCTGGATATTTATTTGTGATTCAATAGCATGAGAGTTTTAACCAAGATTCTGACTGGTAAAAAAACACAAAATAAAGATGAATTAACACAAGAGGCAAGTGAGTGTAAGAAGCATTCAGATGGAAAAGGGGAGGAAGAACAAAGAAAGTGGGAAGGGTANGTTCCCCTCCTGACGTTGTGCCCCTGTGCTCCTCTGGGCTTGTGGGGATGAGTCTTTGATTTTCCAGTGGCTCTTGGGATGGGCTTGCAAGAAGCTGGCACAGATATTGATCAAGTTACTCCTCCTGCCACTGTTTCCCTGTGCCTTCTTTGTGTGCAGATGACCTTGTCACTTAAACTTCTACCAAACATTAGGGGTTGTATCATATCTTCACCTTAAAAATTGAGTGAACAGATATGCTTGGTTTTTCATTCATAACTCAGCTATCAGGTTTTAAAGAAGAGGATTTTATATATATATATATATATAATTATCTCACTAGGTGTGCCATAATTCATCCAGCTGTAAAATGGGGGGTGGGGGTGGGGGCGTTAGGAAAAAAGCTTATGAAGACCAGTTACAGAGATTTCAGGACATATCCATAATAAATAAATAAATATAAATAAATAAGTAAGCAAGCAAAAATAAAAATAAAAAACAGAAACCAGCAATCTCTTTTCAAGACAATCTTCTGGATATTTATTTGTGATTCAATAGCATGAGAGTTTTAACCAAGATTCTGACTGGTAAAAAAGCACAAAATAAAGATGAATTAACACAAGAGGCAAGTGAGTGTAAGAAGCATTCAGATGGAAAAGGGGAGGAAGAACAAAGAAAGTGGGAAGGGTATATATACATAAAGGTCAATAACTATATTATAAGTATCCCCAATATCTTACATAGTCCCTAAATATCTATATCTCCCCATGCCAATCTCCAATGTTCTTCTTCTATCAAATTACTATCATTTGAGAAATTCAAGTTTCAAACACCGTGGAGAAAATGAATCATGAAAACAAGCCTGAGAAGAGAAATTATCCCAAGATCACCTCATCAAAAGTTTTAAAAATATTTTATATGCTTAATATGATTTTTCTTCTTATCTTTTTATTTCTCTTTTGATAAATTACAAGTACAAATTCACTTGTACAAATTCACTTCCCCCACAGGAATTATCTTTTGAGGTCCACCTGTTTGGATTATCTGTAATGAACTTCTGTATGAATTCTTACTTTCTTCCTGTGTACCACAGGTGAACTGTAGAAAGCATCCTGAGCCCTTAAATTAAGAAGCAATACAATATTTCATTGTCTTCTGTTGAAATGAATATGCTGAAAGTTGGCCCATTTGGAGGACTGAATTAATAAAGAATAACAACTATGAGAGGACATTTAATGTGAAAAGAGAAAGAAAGAGATAAATTATTTTACAGAAAAAGGAACTGAAGAGAAAATATTTTAACCTGCAACAGATTCTTATTGAAAACATTATCTTGCATTTTGGTACATGTCAACAGTTATTCTTGAATATACAAAATGGCAGTACAGTTATGTATAACACTAGAGAGATTTTTAGTTTATTAGATATGTGCACAGTAATAAGCAAATGACAAGATACTTAGCAGGCTTGATGTAGGGTCTAATATTCCTGAAAATATTAAATTAAATGAAAGCAAAGTTTTTTTTTTTTCTTAAAGTTCTTTTGCAAAATTCTATCAGAAATGTAGTCATCTGCAGTTACCGACTTTTTTTCTCCAATAAAAATATAGCAGCTGTCAATAAAATGGAAAAAGTGCAGGAAAAAGGAAAGAAAAAAAGGACTAGCAGAAAACATCCCAAGCAGAGAAAATAAAGGAACCATAAATCAGCAGACTTAAACTTGCAAAAAAGATTTAGAAAATTAATTCTGTATTTTACAAGAACTGGTCTTCCAGTACATTTTTTTTAGTACAGGAGGCACTGTACAATTCCTAATAAGCTTTTAGTACTACCTGTGCCGGCTGAACCCTTTCCTGTTTAATACGAAGTTACAGCAAAGCAATTCGCTTTGTGGAATAAAAAGGAATCAGAAGAACCCAGACAGAGAAATCCAATTTCATCTTCAGACAGCCACAGCACTATACGCCTTCCATTTTAATGACAGACAGATTCTATTTCTCCTTTCCCAGCATCACAAAAGAAACTGGCTTTCCTGCCTAGTGAAGAATCAGCTAAAAATACCTAAGTTTTTTTGCTTGTTTGTTTTTTTGGTTGGTTGGTTTTTTGTTTGTTTGTTTGTTTGTTTGTTTGTTTGTTTTTTGTTTTTTGTTTTTTTTTTGCACCATGCTTGCAACATATGCACATACATTTATTAATATCTGGCTTCCTTCTACCATTAATTCAACCAAAATACCATTGCCATGTTAATGAACTGTAGGCTCATATGAATTCTGTCTGTTGTTCCATCAGCCTTTTCTGATACTACACAATCGATCCATCAAGTGTGAGCTGATTACAGATTTCTACAAAGTAGCAAGTAACACCCCCCTCCCCCCTTACTTTAAGACTAGAGCTGCATCTAATCTTCTGAAACACCCATGAGCTTCTCTATCTATCTATCAATCACAGGTTTAGGAGAAAAAGTATATTTTTTATTTTTCCTCCTCTTGTCATAGAATGGCAAATTATTATTTTTTTAAGGTTGATCCAAGTCTGTCATCAAAATAATTACTCCAGTTTTACACTCCAGTTGCAATGAAAGATACAGATTTGACCCAATCCTTATAGACATTCCTGGAGAAAATTCACAGGTTTAGGAGGCAAAACTTTCATTTGATTTACACAGTGTACAATCTCTTGATCTTTTATTATAAATGTAACTATTTTATTATTTTATTGCTAAATATTTGAGGAACTTTTTATTGTTTTTAAAGATGTCATGCAATTTTACCTATATTAAAGACTATTTTGCTATGTATTTTACATATTTGGATGTATATATGTTATGTGTTCAGACCAGAAATGATTGAACTCAAAAGTTCCATTGCAGGGAAAATGCAATGGAAAAAAAAAAAAATGTGCATAAAAATTGTCTTAATGAAACAGAACCTGACAATCTAAGTTCTTAGTCTTTGATCTATGATTTTAAGGAAAGGACCTCTAAACTTCTAGCTCCCTTTGAACTGTGTGAGAAGTACTATCAATAAACGCGTGGATCCCCACAAGGACTTCCAGATCTCCAGAAAGAGTGGCACCCATTACAGTTTGGTATTTAGAATGGAAAGCCCTGGAATTTTGTGGCAATGAGCCTGGAGCCTCCAGTTTCTCAGCCCCAGCTCCTGCATGGCTTTGACCTTGGATGCTCAGAGAGTTGAGAGGTGATGTATCCAGAAAGCAGGTAATGCAAAATTATTGCATTTCTTGGAACTGTGTTGCACTGAACATCATTCCTTCAAAAATTTAAAGGAAACTCAACTTTGCATGCAGAATAGAAACCTGGATATAGAAGATGAAAAATGTGATTTTAAATAGATAATTTTTTGCTTCAGCTGTGGATAAAGTTGATGTCCCTTTGGTCAATTCAGTATTACCCTTCTCCTTTTTCAAACTACTTGTGTATAATGCATCACTTATTTCTTGACTGCAGACATTGTCTTTCAACATGCATGCTCACCAGTTTTCTTTCCAGATAAGTTGAATAAAACTTGTGTGATATTTAAGCAGAACAGTTGGAATAATTCAGTCCTACATATTTTCCTAACCTAACAGTGGAGATAACTGCCTTACTAACATTTTATTAATCCATCAGTAAAATAAATAAATAAACACTTTTTTAGGGATATCACAAAATACTTTTTCTTTCTGTAATATATTTTCTTTTTTATTATATTTGTTTTATTACTTAGTGCCATATGTCACAGGAAGAAAACTGCATGAACCTACAAACCTGTCAAATGTCTAGCTAAATAACAACATGGTCAGAAATTTAAGTTTTACTTGCTCTATTTCCTCATATGCATTTCTTTGAATTTCCCAGTATGGGAAAATATTTTTAGTAGCATCATCTGCTTTGGCATAGTCTTCAACGAATCTTGAACTATTTATATTATTTATTTTTATTTATCTTTGTAGCCATCATCTGAAGAAATGCTTAATCTTAACAGCTTTATCTTATTGCCAAAGTCTGGTTCCAGTGGAACAAATCAGGATTTTGTTGTTTTAGTGTACTGGGACTGAAAATTGACTCTTAGTTGAAGAATCTTGGCAAAAGTAGAGGCACAAGAATAAACTCCCAAGTTAGTGCAAGTTTTTCTAACACAGCAACTTAGATTCTAAACTTGAAGTTCATGAACAACTAAACCAGTCTTAGGACTAATCAAGCTTACTATGACTTTCTGATACTTTGTGACTCTCAGCACAACCTTTTTTAGTAATTCTAAGCACTCGTAGTGATCTCCAAAACTCTAATAAGAGTCAAGAAGTAGGGGAGCTGACTACACATACACCAATTTCCGTCTTTGTAGCCAGTGCAGGTATTATCTCCACCTTTTGGATGTTAAGATTTTGAAATGGGCACAGGGGCACACAGTATCTACATGGAGCTAATTATTACTGTTACAATTAATAAACTGCTTGAACTGCTGGTAATAAACTGCTTAATAAAGTGCTGGTCCAAATTATCTAGTACAAAGAAGCTTGTACATAATGCTGTTATAATACAATTAAAATTGCTATATAAAACATCTGTGATATTAATCTAAGTATATGACTATTTGAAAATAGTGGAATGGTGGACTTGCAACAGCTGAGAATCTTTTCTATCATCTACCATGTTTTCTAAATTTCAGACCCGTGTTCCTTGCTGAGTCTGAAATCACTGAAATGGCATGAAGTGTCAGTTCAGCTTGTTACGTCATAATATCATCCCTATACTTAGCAACCTACTGACAGCCTTCTAAATCATTTTAATATATTTGCACTTCAAAAAGTGATATTTTCTGATGGGAGTATTAAATATGTTGTAGAGTTTGAAAACCAAACCAGCCAAACCAACCAACCAACCAAACATTCCAAAACCATAAAACACACAAACAAAAACAAACAAACAAACAAACTGTTCTGACCTTATCCACAAAATGTTGCTAAAATGTGTTAAAAGTGTTTCAAATGTTGAAGAAGCGAGCTTCTGCAAACTTTCTTCTTCCTCTTTGGATGGCTGATGAGAAACACTTTCATCTTGCCTTAAAATTTAGTTAGTACTTTTAGACAGTATCCTGTGTTTTATTACAAGTGTAATAATGGCAGTTTAAAGGTGGATACCTTTTTAAAATTGAAACTTTTGAAGGTTCTGATTATAGCAGTTCCTCAGCAACTGACCATTCCTGTGAAATGCTGATCATACTGTTCGGTTCCAAAGTCAGCTCCAACTGACTAGTGATGGTGGTTATGCTTATAGCTATAACATCATAGCTAGCTAGCTACCTAGCTAGCTATTTTGCAGCTGCAAGGGACTAAACTTCATGCTGGCATCAGTCTGAATTATTTGAAAGATTATTTGAAATTTCATCCATGTTTTATTTTAAAATTCTTCTTTATTTAATACGACTTCATAAGTAAATCTATTTATAGAAATGAAGCAAACAGGATAGAATCATAGAATCATAGAAACACAAGGTTGGAAAGGACCTACAAGATCATCTAGTCCAACCGTCATCCTATCACCAGTACTACCCACTAAGCTACTAAATCATGTCTCGTAGCTCCTTATCCAGGTGCTTCTTGAACACCGCAAGGGACGGTGACTCCACCACCTCCCTGGGCAGGCCGTTCCGGTGCCTGACCACTCTTTGAGAGAAAAAGTTTTTCCTGATATCTAATCTAAATCTCCCCGGGTGCAACTTGTGGCTATCTCTTCGAGTCCTATCATTAGCTATCTGAGAGAAGAGGCCGACCCTCTCCTCATCAGAACCTCCCTTCAGGAAATTGTAGGGTGCAATGAGGTCTCCCCTGAGCCTCCTCTTCTCCAGGCTAAACAACCCCAGCTCCCTCAGCTTCTCCTCATAAGACTTGTGTTCCAGACCCCTCACCAGCTTCATTGCCCTTCTCTGGACATGTTCCAGGGCCTCGATGTCTTTCTTGTAGTGAGGGGCCCAAAACTGAACACAGCACTCGAGGTGCGGCCTCACCTGAGCTCAGTACAGGGGGATGATCACCTCCCTGCTCCTGCTGGCTACACTATTTCTAGTACAGGCCAGGATGTCATTGGCCTTCTTTGCCACCTGAGCACACTGCTGGCTCATGTTCAGTCTAGCATCGATCAACACTCCCAGATCCCTTTCCTCTTCACAGTCTTCTAGCCACTCTGCCCCAAGCCTATAGCGTTGCATGGGGTTATTGTGGCCAAAGTGCAGGACCCGGCACTTGGCCTTGTTAAACCTCATCCCATTCGCCTCAGCCCAGCAGTCCAGCCAATCCAGATCCCTCTGAAGGGCCACCCTACCCTCAGGCAGATCAACACTACCTCCCAACTTGGTGTTATCTGCAAACTTACTGAGGGTACACTCAATCCCCTCATCTAGGTCGTCGATACCTTCACATCATCTTATACTTTGTTAAGTATACCTGTAAAATATAAACTCTTGAGGTCTACAGGAACTTCTCAGGTATAGGTGGTAAAACACACTCTCTCTATCGCACACAGAGCAACAGCTACCTCAGAAAGTGAAAGAGTAAATTTACAGATAATTCCCAAAATAAGCTGAACACACCTTAGTTTGTAAATTAAATTTTGTATGCTCAGTTTGTGAAAAGTTCGTGTGCCCTAAGCATTTGCGGTTATGTCTGCTCTTTTCAAAGAGCCGTTTTTACTTGAGCTCCCTAGAGCCAGTTATGCTTTGAGGATATGTGTTTTGGTTTGAATGGCTGACCCTGACCCAGCTAGAACAGTTTGAAAGTGTTTCATTTGAGGGAATGCAAACCAATTCTAAAAAATAAAATTAGTCCAATAATTTCATTGCCCATTATGCTGTGATCCAGAAAGTTAATTCTGGTAACCTTTCAAGACTCCAGAGATCAAAAGATGACAATAAATACAATTTAACTTTCAGATTCCCTCATAGTTCTTTTGCCCAGCTTGATCTCACTAAGTAGAGACTCCAGGTGACTGATTTGTACAAAAAACAGAAATTAACATCTGTTTCATGTGTAACAAATGTAACAGTTTCTAATAACAGAGCTATAAAGCAAGCAAACAAAAAAGTTCAAAAAAAAAAAAAAGATAATTGAATAGATTCTAAGATTTTCCTCATAAAAGTCTCTAGTTATTTCTTTTCATCTTCCAAGAGAAACTGAAAATTTTGATCCTAATTATGCAGACCATATTATTACAAGTATTGTTGGCCCTAAGTACTGAGTGGTCCTGCTCAGATCTCTACAACTCTAACTGGCGTGCTAATTCTCCTGAAAGAAAACATTCAGAAAAATTCAATAATGTTCCCTTTTTATTATTATTTTTTATTATTTTTTTAAACCATAGTGATTCTAATTACTGTAAAATCTTTCTATTGATGTAGCTTCCAGCTGTTAGTTCTGGGGGATAGATTTTTGGTAAGTAAATAGACTATAGGAAGTACCTCTGTTTATCTTGGATGTCATGAATTTCATGCTATATCTGTCAGTTCTATTAATTCCAGTCCCGTATACCTGAAGCTTGAAACTGTCTGTATACTCAAATGTCTGTGTATGTGACGAATTACTCCCCTCAAGGAAAGTTTCTCATTTTTTATTTTTTTCTTAAAAAAAAAAAAGATGTTTTTCATCTTGGATATGATGAGATTTCTATTGCACTGATACTGCCTTGGTTTCTCTAGTGTAACTAACTGCAAACAGGGGAAGATCAAGCATGATTCTTCTGTGAGGTTGGAAAAAACACACATTACTGATCAACAAAACCAATCTCTATAGCTTGAAGAACCTCTGGTATATGCATATATATATTTTTTTCCTGAATACTAAATTAATAGCTAGTGTTTCCAGAGTAACAGAGGTGATTTTCTTGTTTTTATTAACCTGTGCTTACAACTCACAGATATTTTTCTACAGCAATGTCATACATGCAGCTGAATATACTGATATAAGTCATGCAATCATACTGTTTTGAAACTATGTTCAATCATATTGTTTTGAAGCTATGTTCTACAATGTGTATTCCAGGATAGGAACAAATAGAGAATGCCTTTACCTACGTTAGAGAATAAACTTGTTAAAATAAATAAACAAATAAATAAATAAATAAATGCTAGACAAAATGAAGTCTCAGGCTAATGTGCTCTCTTTTTGTTATTTCACTTTTCTGAGGTTTAAGTAAATGAATGCTCTTTGCAAAATCTGAATAATAAAGTTGACAGCTGGTGACGATTCTTTTTTTTTAACAGTTTCTTTTTGTTAAATGCTGATTTGGTAAAACCAATTCCTCTATAGTAACACCTAATAAGTTTTTATAAGTGGAGCTGATTAAATAAGGAACAGAAGAAAGTTCCTCTCCACATGAAATTTTGAAATATATTACTCTCCCATGGATTCACAGTTCTGGTTTCCAACTATTTTTAATTATGTGTTCATAAGCAAGATTTTGGTTATCCACAAATAGGGATAAACATATGCCTATAGCAGGTAGTTAGTTTATTTTTGCAAACTCATGAAAATAAGGTCAAGAATTATGACAAGTCTTCTCAACATTTTTTTTTTTTTTCCCATGATAGGAAGAATACAGTAAATCAACCACCTCCTCAACAGACTGAGTATCATATATCTATAAGGTAGATGTTGAGCTTGAATGCTTTAAAAATATTAAAAAAATAAATAAAAAAAATGATTCCGGTCAATAATTCTCCTCCTTACTGTAATATCACAAAAATGTTGTGGCATGGAAGAAAATAAATCATGAGACTGTGGTAGAAAGCCAAAACTTATTTGAGAAAGAGCTACATTTACTACAAATACAGTATCCTGGTGTTTGGTGGTGGTGGTGGTGGTGTTTCTTTTTTGTTGTAGTTGGTGGTTCTCTTTTCTTTTTTCTTTTTTTTTTTCTTTGCAATCCGTGTATGTTTGAACAGTTTTTGGAACTGTTACAATCCAACATCTCCACAAGCCACAGAATAGGATGACTCAGAAGATGAGCTACAGTGAAAGATTCCTTAAGACCCCGTGAAGGGCCCTGCTGCACAGAAATCTACTCAGAGAAAAAAACAATTCTGGACTGTCCTGCAAGATTGCTAAACTGTGAGGAAAAATGGGGGAATGCTGGAAAGGAGAAGAAAAATGCAGTTATATAAAGAGACACAGAGAAAGAAAAGCAAGATAAACACCTTAATTTAGATTTTTCCTTTAGTTTAGAAATGAGTGAGTGAGTCCATTATTCACAGAATGAAAGCCATATTCAGTCAGGCAGAGCTTAAGATGGTTCCTGATATAAGTTAATTAAGATGCTACCTAAAGTTTCATTTGTGATGGCATCATGCAAACTACTGCTGAACATATAAATGTTGCCACATTTATCTGTATTAGGACTAGAAAAGCTACAATGGTCTTGGAATACACTTGCATGTCTCTCCAAGAAATAAACTGTTAATGTAATAGAAAGTAATGAAAGATGCCTGCCTAAGTAGAAACATGAAATCTCTTCAGGAGTTCCCAGTCAGGGGACTGGTCTAGAACAGGAGGTGAGATATGCATTCTGATATGAACAAGTTAAAATATAAAAGTAACAAATTGTGAGGTAGTACCTGCTTGCTATCCAAAAATGGAAAGTGACTGATATTAATGTAATCAGTAATATAACTGGTAATAGAAATATATGGTTAAAAACTGTGTTTCAGAGAGCTGTTTTTGGATTTCTGAGATACCCTGTGCTGTTTTCCAGCATATGAAGTCCAATTACCCAACTATTTTGATATGTATTAACAAAATGTTACTTTGGTAGAATAGTTTTTGTTTAAACTGTGTTGTAATAGGAAATAATATCTTTTGGAAACAAGAAGAAATTTGAGAAAATTACAGATTAAATTATGGAGAATAAAAGTTTGCAAATTATATTAACCTGTTAGGAAATCTCTTATGTGGTAAAATGGTGAAGCAGTGACAGGAAAAAAATATGGGTAAATTTAATTTCTGTTGTGTCCCTTGGAGAGATCTACAGAACAAAATGAATACGCTAAGAAAGAACTACAAAAATTATATCTTGGTAACAGGTTTTCTTCAGGAATCTGAACTGTTATGAATATTTCCATAGTTTACTACAGTTTACTAAACCCTTTATTACTTAAATCAACACTTGCGGTGTTGTGAACCTCAAATGACAGAGTGCATAGGTGGTCCCAGAAGACTTAACTGTGGTTTGAAGACACATGCCCTTTAAAATCATGCTAATAATGAATTATTATACCAAAAAAAAAAAAANAAAAAAAAAAAAAAAAAAAAAAAAAAAAGGTTAGAAAAAGTATTGTTTCAATTTCTCAAACTATGTACTCTTTACAGAGACACTGAGCTGATGTCACTTAACATTTGAGCAAAGAGTCGTCATGGCACCTCATCCTACTTTAGCTAACTGGACTGAACAATGAAGGTAATGTTAGGTTTCTTGACAGTTTTAAGAGCCCTCAAAAAAAGTCTGCAAAGAAAATTCTGTAAATAGGTCTTTCTGCAGGTCACAATGGTTAGAAAAAGTGTTTGGAGTGTATGCTTATACGTCTGAGTATTCTCTTCTATAGTGCCACTTACCACTGATGCAATGTGAGTTTTTTAAATGCCACCATTCTGGCTTACATTTTTGCTAAGCTGTATAGTAGGCGTTTCTTGTGACAAAAATGGACAGGATGATTAGGTATTTCAATATTGTGAAATTTCACATCTGGTTTACCTAAATAACTGTCCTCTCTTAAGATACTGTAAGTCAGAAATAGATATATAAAAAACTTTTTTTTTTCTTTCCATAACTTATTTTGATGAATTACCAACAGTAAAAATAATAGAAAGGTATGATTCGCAGTTTACCTTTCACCTGCTAGTCCCAAATTATTCTGCATTTTCTGGGTGGCATACAGGACATGGAGTATTCAGCTGTTCAATCTCAAAAGGACAAACACTTTTTAAGGTATACAGAACTGCAGTATATTATAATCCAAGAAATGTCTTGACAAAAAATGTTACAGCAATTCTTGTATTAAAATCAGAAATATTCATTATATGGTCTCTACAACAAGGAAGGAATTCTTTAATACTGCTTTACAAATACATCTTCAGTGAATTAGCTGCTACAGAGTTTAGAAAGTTACTGTAATGTTTGACTATTCTTATATTTCTAGGTATTGTATAGTTACACTAAATTAATTATGAACTTTTAAGTGCATTTTTACATAACAGTATTTGAGTTAGTGCCTCATAGTGTAAGTCAACAAGAATTAGGTAACTTCAATAATTTATATTTTAGTCATGCCTTCTTTCAGTCTGCTTTTCTCCAGATTGGAATTTTTGAATTAGTGCCAATAGCCCTCTCTTCCCAAGTCCAGGACACACACACTTTTTTTTTGTTGTTTTGTTTTATTTAGTTTTGTTTTGCTTTGTTTAACACAAGCTACCTGACAGTCATTCTTCCTTTTTTGCAATTTTGTAAACTGTACTTTCTTTTCATAAGGTACTATGGGAAGATTTTACAATACTGTGTTGACTCGGCTTTCATCTCTTTTCATCCAGCTGGCTGCTCTCTCAGTGTCTTTAAACCATGGCTGTGTAGGATACACACAAATATTCCTATTTATTATTTGTCTGATGTTCAGCCAGTTGAGTTATTAAGAGGCTTGTAAAGGTGCAGTACTTCGGCTTCCAGAATAAATGCCAGCACATTCCTTCACTCAAAACCCAGCAATGTAAATTGTCTGTAGTAGTTGCTCCTTTGAGTAACATTTAAAAATTGAGTAGAGCATTCTTCTATTTTATGACCATGTGGTGTACAATTTGGCAGTGTTTATGGACTTAACATTTTCATTTGATAAGCTTCCAAAATTTTTCATAAAAACAGATTCTCTTTGTTATCTCTTTGATATCAATTTTCTTATAGCAATCACCAGCATCTTCCACTAGCACATTAAGTTACTTTGTTAATATTTGTCACATGTTGCTTATTCTCTCTCAAGACACAGACGGATGAACGGTGGCTTTTGTCACATTGTGTTTAATACACACCTGTGTATCTATACCTGTGTGTCCATACAAACAACATATCTATATATAAATACGTGCTGCTGACTTTTATTTTTTAACAGGGTTGGAGAAATGTGCCTTTACCTTGATGCAGGAGTCAGGAGGTGCTCTGTGTGAATGTGTGTGTGTGTTGGCGGGGAGTGACAGTGGTAAAAACAGAGGGGTGGTGGTGGTGGTGGTGAGGGAATGGAATATTTATTTTACACTCAGTTAAACCTGGAACAGATGTTTGCCACAGACGACCATGATCCATATCACAGAATTCCATTTTCCACAGAAATCAAGTCACCAACTGCATTTTTCACTTCCAAACCTTTTAAAAAGGTGTTTTATGTTGCCACGGAGGACATGAAGACCAAGGGACTTTGATTCGATATTCCATGGAAAGCCAGTGGGTAGAGCAGAAAAGAGACCTGATAAGTTTGTTATATCCTAGACCATTGGAGTAAGACATCAATGTGTTCTGTTCAGTCTCATAAGTTTCAGTCAGGCTCCCATCCATAGCATTACCAAGATCTACAGCTGCTTCTGTGCTGTAGACTTCACCAGCTAATTTGATCTTCTCTGTAGAGTTAAAGTGACATTTTAACTATTTTTTTTCTGTACTTCTGTACTTTTTTACTGTTTCACTTAAATAGCAGGCATGTATATTGATAATCGTAAAGTACAACCAAGTACCAAAGAATGACATAATGCAAAGAGGTCAAAAGAACAGTTGGCTTATGTGCTATATAGAACTCTTTAAAATCTTTTTCTTATAAAGACATATTAAATTAATGTGTTTAAACTTTGCATTTAGGCACTTATTTTTCCTCCTTAGTACTGTAGGCCCAGTATACAAAAGAACTAGAATATTCGAAGGTCTTCTGTTTCTCAAAGTTTTCTCTCCAGACTGCAGTATTTTAGGCAAAAATAGAAGTATTAAAAAATTTAGCATATAATTTTCTAAATATCTTATCACAACTTTGTAAAAGTATACTGAAGTAGTGCAACCATTTTTTTCCATCTTGTGCTTCGGGGCACATTGATCTCTGTATTATATGGTTTCTATACTTATTGGACGTGAATTCTGAGTTTAACCTTGCTTATCCCACAGTGTCTTATCTTTTCAAATGTTCACCTGTTTCATTATTTTTCCTAAGAAATAAGGATCGGTGATGCAATACTTTAAAACACTTATTTTAAACCCTAAAAATGAAGTGTCTAAGTATTTACTTATGAGCATGTTTGTACGTAGAGCTGTTTAGTCAAACCGCTGTGTTTGCAAATTGTTGAGTTTCACAGGATGATGCATAGCCTGATCTAATATGTACAGATATCCATGCTATAGCCCATGAAGAGCTCCACACTGGAGAAGTTCTTGAAGAACTGCAGTCTGTGGGAAGCCCATGTAGGATCAGTTTGGGAAGGATTGCATCCCATGGCAGGGATCCCACACTGGAGCAGAAGAAGAGGGTGATGATGAAGGAGCAGCTGAGAAGAAGTGTTGTGGACTGACTATAACCCCCATTCCCCATTTTCCTGTGCAACTGAGGGGGAGGAGGTAGAGGAGAGTGGACTGGGAGAAGGTGCTTTTGTTTGCTTTTAATTCTCACTGCTCTAGCCTGTTTTATTTTTGACTTATGGAGCTCTAAAGACAGGAGAGATTCAGATAAGAAAAATCCACATTAACTACAAAGATGCTACCTTTGATTCAGCCAGTCCCAGGCAGCACAGTTGAAGTTCTGTAAAGTCATCTAAATAAGTATCATCAACTGCTTCTCCTGTTCCTATCCTCTTATTTGCTTACCTGGACATCTGCTATACCTCACTGTTGGAGATAAGACATTGGGATAGATAAACCTCTTTTTCTACCTATTTCTTTTTTTTTTTTTTCTTACATTTCCGATAAACTTGTGATTTGCGGATAATACGGTCTTAAATGTCTAAATTGATACTTCAATATATACAGCTTAAACTTAAATTATACAGCTCATTTAAAGTCTTAAATGTCTAAATTGATACTTCAATATATACAGCTTAAACTGCGGTCTATTATCTTATGTTGTTGTACAAAACATGGTCATTTTAGGGAAAACAGATCCTGCCCACATAATTACCTGTGGTATATTTCAGAGAAAGGAGCAAAAGATCCTTTAGGAGGTACTTTTTCAAGGTATCAGGAATAACATTTTTTTTTTTTTTACTTTGCTCCAGGAGATTTACTTTGCCTAAGTCTTGGCATGCATTTTGGGCTTGATTTTAAGTCCTAGGATCTTCCTAAATGTGACTGCCTATTTGAGGTCAGCAATACAATAAATCTGACCCTTCTTTTAGATTTTTTTTTTTTTTTAATTCTCAGAATCTGTTAATGTATATTCTCACATCTTGTATGTAACAAAATATTATTATTATGTGAAGACTCAACCTGAGTGGAAGATCTGGATAGCAAAGATAATATTTTCCTTGAGATAATAGCTTGTTTTTGTTAGGTTCACATGTATATGAGCAAGTTTTGTGGTTGGCTGTACTGAAGATTGGTCAAATGCTTTAGAGATTGTATCTGCAAACAATACCCATTTTTTTTTCAGTCTTGTACTGCAGCTGAAAAGTATAGTCTCTATTTTCTTCATGGAGAGAGAGGTGTTCTTCCAGTTTGTATTAGATGCAGCCAACTGGCTCCAGTCCAACTGGTCTCTCATAAATAAAGATGATGATTTTCCATTTTGTTTTGCTATTTTTATATTCCTGGAGTGAGGAAAAACATTTTTATCATTCAGGTGCATTGACATTTAATTTTGGCTGTGCTAGAGTTGCACAATCCACTGGGTTCCAGTTTGGAACTCACTGTTCTAAGAGGTATGTTTTGGGATATAGTGGTTTGTAGGCAGAACAAATTCTGTGCTCCAAGAAAGCTCCAAAGCAAAGACTGTGAAGTCTTATTAACAATGTGCTAATAAGAAGTGTGATTAAACTGTGCTTAGAGTCATTAAAGAAAATTAAGAAAAATTTAAATGCAGAATTACTATGTGAATATAAACTATAAATATAATATATAAACTATGAGGCACTAAGAAAGCTGAAAAGTGCTATTAAGTAATCAAGTTCCAGCTAATTCATTACACCTTCCCACCTGCTCAGACTACAGTCAAGTTTAAGCAAAGGAAACAAAATCATGTCAAACAAGAAGTTCATTTCTCATGAGACTATTTTAATGTTAGAATAAAGTGAAAAAAAAGTCTTGAAACAACAAAACAGACTGGAATCACCTAACTCAGATACTCTGAAAGGCAGTACTCTTTGCTTTTATGATTGCCTCAGAATATTGATGGGAATATTACAAAGTTGTAATTATCTGAAATAAAAGCAGAAGTCAATATGTTGTTGTAGCGTCATGTCCTGATGATGGACTTATAGAAAGAAGTGTCTTTCCTCCACAGTCTGTCTTGAACTATTTATGCAGATGCTCAGAGGATCTCACTGTGGTGATATATATATATATATATATATATATATATATATATATATATAAAAATGGTTCTACCTATTTTTTTTAT
>VXAA01003420.1:32559-47197 GCA_013399115.1 Anseranas semipalmata
GGGGAGGGGATGGGATGGGGATGGGAAGCATCTGCGCCCCGCAGCCAGGGCACTGGGCAGGGCTGGGGCAGCGCACATGGCCCCCACCCGTGGGCCTGCCCCAGGGAGGATGCCTGGCACCAGCACCGGCACCTGCAGGGCGAAGGAGCTGGGGTCAGTGCCTGAGATGAGGATGCTTGCGTGGCAGACACCTGCAGCATGCTTTGCCTGGGGAGGGGCCAGGGCTGGGGGCACCAGCAGGGGGTGGGGGCGGCTGCGCCCCTCCCAGCCTCATGTCCTGCAGGAGCAGGGGGCATGGGGCCACCGCCAGCCTCGGCTGGGCAGGCTGAGCACGTGCTGTGGCTGCTCTGAGCCGTCAAGAAGCCACCTCTGAAAAGCCTTGAGATTTACCTGCTGGGAGCACTTTAACGCTGCTTCTTATTCGTATGTGTCCTGTCTTCACCTGTGATTTAAGGACAGCGTGTTTTCCTCTTGAGTACTTTGGGGTTTTCCCTACACACCTGAGAACATGCTGGGGCTCACCAGGGCCTTTGGTTCTTTGCTTCATCCAAAGGTGTGCACCATGCAGCCGAAACCTGTCTGCGAGGTTACGTCATTGCTCTGAGGTCAGTGACAGCTTGAAGCCAAACCCGCAGCATGCAGCCCGCGCTCAGGCACCCGGCACAGCGTGAGGTGGTGGCTGAGGGCGCTGGAGCGCAATGGGCGCTGCAGGAGCCGTCCTCGTGCTGCCGCTCCTGGCTCGCGGAGCTCCTGCGGAGCCCGGGCTGCCTGGGGAGCAGGGCACCGGCAGCGGGAGGAGGACTGGGGGGTCGGTGCCCTCCGCCGAGTCCTGGCAAAGTGCGGGGAGAGCATGGTGCTGGCAGCAGCCCCGGCACAGCCCCGTGCCGGGCTCCCCACGGCTGAGCCCCCGGGGACAGGGCAGGGGAGCGGTGCCGGGCACCCTGGTCGAGCAGGGGCTGGACGTGGCGGCACGGCCCCGGCCCCTGGAGTCCCAGCCCCTCTGTGTGCCCCGGCTTCGGGCAAGAATTCGTTTGATGCTGTGGCTTCTGCAGGCACGGCGCTGTCAGTGATAATCGCCTCTGTGGGTGGGAAGCACCGCATCAAGCCGGGAGTGGCGAAGGTGGCTGAGAAACGCTGCTGGCGCGCCAGGGAGCTGCAGGAGCTCGTGGCAGCTGGTGCTGGGCACGGGGCACCCCGGGGGGCAGCCCGGTGCGGTGGAGCTGCGGTTCGCCCACCCGCCCTGCGGGTGGAGAGGAGGTGCCGGGATGTCACCCGCGCCCCAGCCCCGGCTCGCTGCAGCGCTGCCGCTCCCGTGCTTGGGCCGAAGGCGCCAGGGGGTTTGCGTGGCGAGAGCTGCCCCGGTCCCTTGGGTCCCACGCCACAGCCGGCCTGTGTGTGGCGTTGGGCACGTTTGATGGAAGGGGTAAAGGCGATACGGTTTGGTCAAGGTGATGACAACATGGCTTTTGATTTCATGGAGTGTGTTTGGCTTATTTTAGGACACCGCAAGCAGCTTAGCAACAGCATTACGCAAAACTGAAGTGACCCACCCCAACAGCAAAGCAGTGTCAGCAGTGTTTGAATCTCTTTCAAGTGATACGGGGGATACGCAGGCTTTTTGTTCTGGCAACAAAACCAAGGGCAATGCTTTGGCAGAGGCAGCGGCCCTGCAAGGCAGGGAACAAGCCAGAACCCTGCTGCAAGCAGCGCCCCGTGCCCAGGGCCAGCACGGGGGTCTGGGCGCTGGGGAGCAGGGATGGGGTGGGGCGGGCAGGGGGCTGCAGCTGTGGCCATGGGGCTCGGGACCTCTCCTTGCCCCACTGAGCTGCTGGAGCTGCCGAACAGCCTTCTGCTCCTGCCCGTAACGCTGCGAGTTGTGGAGGAGGTGACGCTTGGGGAGCCAAAATTAGACTCAAGAAGGATTTCTCATGTTTCAATCCTGGGAACCACTTCCACCACCAGAGATTCACAGATTTCCACCCAAAACCCCCATGGAGACGAAGCAATCCGGGCAGCTCCTGCATGTGCCCTACTTCCCCTGATGGTGGGCGATGCCCCAGCCGTGCTAGGGGCAGTGGGACGGGCAGGTGCGGGGGGCCCAGCAGCACCATCTGGGTGCAGAGCCCCCGGGTGCAGATGCCTGCGCTGGGGATGCCCAGGGACAGGGGTGGACCCCCAGCCCCTTGCGCCCTGTTGGTCTCCATCTGCTCCGGCTTCTCCCTTGCTGGACACCTGGGCCATTGGATGGGACAGGCTCTGGAGGCGCCCCGGGGCTGCGCTGGGTCCCCACCCGCTCCAGAGGGGCTGAAGCGGCGTTTCCATGTCCTGGCTTTGCAGCCGGAGCGCCCAGGCAGAGAGTGTGGGCACGGACAGGACGCTCCGGGCCATTACTGTTGCGGCTTTCCCTGCTGTCAGCGCTGCTCCACGCGGCTCCTAGCAGAGTAAACTGGGTGTCTGTGTGCGCACACGTGAGCGTGCGTGTGTGTGTGTGTGTGTGTGTGTACATGTGTGCAAGGGCTGCTGGCACTGCTCTGTCTGCACAGGGTCAGCAGGACCAGGAGCTGCTCGGAGGCACAGGGCAGCCGGTGCTGGCAGCACGTGGGCACTGCTCTGCCTCAGCCCTAGCACCGCTGTGCTCCTGCCTGGCCCCAGCTGACTCCCGAAAAGGGAAACGCTGGGATCTCACTGCCCCGGTCGTGCCCTCCCTCCGGCAGCGCTGCTCTCAGTGGGGACGCTGAGCCTGGGTCCGGCCACAGGTCTGCTGCGGGGGGAGGTTGGCTGGGTTGGGGGGACCTGGCATGTCCATCCTGGCCCCGGCTTCTGCGGTAAGGGGATGGGGAGAGGAGCAGGTGGGGGGCAAATGGGCAGGCACTAGGGGCTGGGGCAGGGGGGGAGACAAAACTGCAGGGAGCACTGGCGCTGACATTGCCAAAATTTGCAAATATATGGATGCTGCTGCCCCAGGGACCGCTGACCACAAGCGCACAGAAACACAGATGGTGAGCAGGTGCAGCCCCCTCGCCATCAACCCCAAGGCGGGCTGACATGCCTCCCACCCCTCCAAAATGCTGTAAAAAGCATGGTGCAAGAGCATCCAGAGAGGAGCGGAGCAACCCAGCCGCAGCAACTCCCAGAGCTGTGAGCAAATGGCGCTGCTCCTGTGCAGGGACCTGGTGAGCGGCCGGCGGGACTGATCCTGCTCCCGACTGGCTGGACGCGCAGAAGGGGCACCAGCAGGACCCTGGGAGGCCACTCGGAGGCGCAGGGGAAGGGCTGCCAGGGAAGTTTCTTCCCTCCTGCTTTGCTTCCTCCCCTTGCCCTGCACAACACAGGCCCTGACTCACTTCCTGGCGGTGCCGGTGCTCTGGTGTCCAGGAGCCTCGCTGCCGGCGTGAGGCTGGGCCTTGCCAGCACCTCACTGCAGTGCATCCACGTCCCCCGGTCAGCGGGGACGCCCTGGGGAGTGGTGCTGTGGGGTGGGAGCAGTGTGGCCATCGCCTGGGTGCCGCACTCTGCGGGGCTCCGTGCGGCTGAGCCGGTGTGCTCAGCCAGGCACCGATTGCCTCACGCAGCATTTGGCTCCTGTTGCCCAACGTCCGCATGTCACCACTCCCAGTCCCTGCCCATTGCCATTTCCCTCCCTGCCTTTTGGGGGGCTGCACTGGGCGCTCCTGCAGCACAGACCTCACAGGGCGGCCCGGCTTTGCCTGCTTGGCCGGTGGGGCTCTGGTGGCACAGACAGCAAGGGGCCGGGCAGCCACTGCGGGTGAACAAAGCTGGGGCCCCAAAGGTGGCAGGGAGATGAAGCAGAGCCGTGGAAGGCAGCAGGGGCCGCGTGGGGAAGCTCCCGCACCGCCACCTCTGCTGCAAAGTGGTGCCTGAGTTTTATTGTGCAGCAATTCTGCCAGGTCAACCTCCCTTCATCCCAGATGTCCTTGGACAATTAAAAATAATGTTTATTCCTGGTATTTTGAAGTGTTTCTGGGGTGTTGGTGGGGCCAAGTACAGAAGCTTTGCCCTTCAGCCCTTGCCTGGTGCCCTGTCCCGCCAGCCAGGCGTTCACCTGCCCTGGGGAAGGAGCTGCTGCTCACCATGCTGGTGGCTGTGCTGCTGGCACGTGGCGGTACCGAGCCCACTGCACTGGGGCACGGCCACCCTCGGCATCCCAGCCAGCTGGGAACAGCAGTGCTCACACCGCTGCCTCTGTGCCACGGGGTCCTCACCGGCTCTGCCCGGCTCTGCTCCTCTCCTTGCCTCGCCTCTCCTCTCCAGGACAATTTCCCACCCCTAACTGCCCTTGTGTCCTGTCCCTGCATCCCCAGCTTGCCTTGATGGTACCGTGCCTTGCTGAAGTCAAAGCGAGCAGCAGCCACCGCTGCCCTTGGTAAGTCCTTGCTGGCGCTTCCCAAATCCCCTCCTTGCCCTCCTTCCCTGGGGATCGGCTGTGCTCCCCAGCTGCTAGTGCCAGGCTGAGCAGCCTGTAGCCCTGCATAGACCCTCCCGTGGGTCACCCTTTGCACAGGAGGGCACTTGTCCTTGTCCCGATCCCTCCCTGATCACCGCCCTGCCATGGGGCTGCATGGGGGGGCCGGGACCCCTCTGCTGAAGCCGCGGAGCTGGGACGGCACAGGCACTGCTGCTGGCTGCTCGCTGGACAAGCTCCACCTGGAAACTCGCTGGTGCTTTTGCTCCGTGTGGATCGCTGCTCCCTTTTCCCCCTGACAGTGACCATCTATGGCCAAAAGAGAGCCTGGGTTTCCTGCGTGCTGAGGAGCGTGCGGCTGGCTGTTGCTGCGGGTGAGTTGTGGGCGAGGAAATCGAGCATCGGGTGTGTGGGGGCTCCGCCGCGCGTGCTCGCCGCAGGGTGCACGGTGCTCTGATCCCGCC
Source organism: Anseranas semipalmata (assembly GCA_013399115.1). Taxonomy (NCBI): domain Eukaryota; kingdom Metazoa; phylum Chordata; class Aves; order Anseriformes; family Anseranatidae; genus Anseranas; species Anseranas semipalmata. The sequence goes on from VXAA01003420.1 coordinate 37,447, forward strand.
AGCCGCTCCGCCTGTGGCGCTCCGGGGTCCTGGAGGAACCACCAGGGCCAGGCGGCCCCGGCGAGTGGCACGGCTTCCTCGTGCGGCCGCAGCCCTGCCGTGTGCGGTGCGCGCACAAGCGGCTGCGCAAGAGGCACAGAGCGGGGGGTGAGGGGCTGGGACTCCCACCTGGGAGCGGGGATGCAGACGGGGTCAGGGGGCCCCTATTTCTGCTGCTATTATTGTTAACCATAAATCTCCAGTGCTGCGGGGTGATGTCTGTTTGTTCACTGGCCGTGTATCAGCCGTGGTTCATGGTCCTTCGGGGTAACAAGTTGTTTCACCATGGAGATGCCTTCAGAATAACAGCTTCTTGGATTTACAGTTATTCTCTTTTTCCCTTCTTTTGGGCTCAATTTCTTCTTCTAAAAGAATGCTTTTTCCCTTTAAACCCTGTGAAACTTCCCTTTGTCCTGCTGCACCGGCCACTCCTCTGCAATAGGGGGTACGGAGCTGTCAGGATCCCCTCCGAGCTGTTTCCAGGCAGCTTGATGGGATGCCACTGGTGTGGCCTTGCCTTTTACTGCCTTTCTCAGCAAATGCTGCGATACTCGCTGCGGTGTCCCCATGGCTGTGGGCTGCCCGTCTGCCTCTGAGGGCGCGCTCCCAGTTTCTCCGTGCCCAGGGCTCGGCTGTGCTCGGTGCAGGGGAAGATGGGGCTGTGCAGTGCCTTGTCCCTGTCCCCTGCAGTGTTTGGGACAGACCACAGCTGGGGACAGGCCGACAGGGGCAGGGGACCAGCGCTCTGCTCCCGTGTGCCTTTGCAGGGGACATTCGAGGCTGCGCTCGGGTCAGGACAGGATTTCCCTTCTGGCCAGGGATCCGGGCGGTTTGGCAGCTTGCTCCGGGATCCCCGACGTCACGCCTGGGTGTTGCACTGCTGCAGCTGTGGGCTCAGACACCGGGGCTGGCCCCCTCTGCCTGAGAGCACCCCGCTTTACAGGAAAGCACCTTTCTGTTCGTCTGCAGAGCATGGCCCTGCTCCGCGGGAGGTTAAATTTAATCTCGGTTCGATTAATCCTGTCTCCAGCATCTCTCTGTGCGTTGGAGCACTGCCCAGCCCTTGGCACAGCAGCATCCCCTCGCTTTGCCGCCTCCTCCTCCAGGGCTCAGCACCACACCATAGCGGCTCCCCGCATGGCCAGCCCCAAGCACCCACCTTCCTAATGCACAAATGCCCACTTCTAAATGTGGGCTGCTCTTCTCGCCCCCATCTGAGGTGCCAAGGCGGACGCTCTTGCAGCCCCATGCAGAAGTGCCTCTGTTGAAGGGGAAGCCTCAGGAGAAGCGCTGCCCAAGGGCTTTAAAAAAAAGACAAACTGAAGACTCTCCCGTCCCACGCAGGAGCTGTCAGGCTGCGCGCGGGGTCCCGGCAGCCTCCCGGAAGGCAGCTCGCAATTTGCAAACATCTCCGGGCTGTTCTGAAAGAGACGGAAAGGCTAGCGGGACGTATTTGGTAACAAAAGCTGCAAGAAGCCCTGAAAAATGTTCCCAGTGTGCGCAACGGGGAGGGAAAATGTTTCTTGTGGGCAGCCTCTGTGCTGCTGGCCGGTGCCGTGGTGCGAGGGAGATGGGAGCAGCCCCGGCCCCGTGGGGAGTGTGGGGGGGTCAGAGCTGAACAGGCGACAGCTGAGGGACACAGCCCAAAACGTGAGCATTGGGCTGCTTCCTTCGGTCTGAAAACCACAAGTTCCTTTGCCGTGATGCAGGAAGCAAAAGCTGTGGCCCCAGCTGGTCAGGAGATGCCTCCTGCACCCCCCACGCTCGCGCTGGTGCCAGGGGGGTCTCTGCAGGTCCTGTGCCGGCAGCGGGGCCGGAGCAAGCCCCGCTTTCCAGGCCAGAGGCTGAAATGCTCCGTGCCGCCGGGCACTCCCCTCACTGGACCTTGTTCCAGCAGCCCCTCCTTCCAACAATCTTTTCATTCCCCTGTCTTCAGTGACTCACGCTTGTAACTTATTTTTCTAAATTTTGCAGGTGAAGGAACACTACTGCAGCATCAGATATATCCTCCCCGTGTGCAAACACAAAGACTGAACCAAGTCATTTTTCAGCCTCCTTGCCTTGAAGCTGAGCTGTTTGGCTCCTCAACCCCAGTTCCAAGACAATTTCCATCCCAGCCTGCTTCCGCCGGCTTCCCCTGTGCCCACAGCAGGTTTCAAGGCATTTTGCGCGGCGTCTCCTCTGGCAGCAGCCCCACCACACGTGGCGGCTCCTGGCCGCACATGGCCACCCGGCTGCGCTGATGTTCCCGTTGGTGCACCTGGGGAGCGCAATGCCCCCGGTGCTGTGCTGCTGGGCCCGGCCCCCGTCGGTCACTGCGACCGACGTGCTCGAAGGGCAAAGTGAGGAGGAAAACCGAATGGCTGCAGTGGAGCAGCGCGGGCAGCGCAGTGCTGGTGCCGTCCCACTGCCCGCTTCAGGAACGGCTGATGGGTGGACATGTGCCTGGGGACACGTGCGCCGGTCCCCAGCGGGGACTGCGGGTTCCTCTCCTGACAGCAGTACCGTCATCCAGCGGGACGGATCCTGCCAGGATCCGCACTGACCCCGCTCAACACCGCTCAGTGTTCTGAATCAATTAACAGATATATTTGGAAAGCTATTCCCTTTGTAAGCCACTTCCTCTGTGATTTGCTGATGCATTTTTAATGAGAATGTTATGCAATTGCTAAATAAAACTCCTTCCTTAATTGACCAGGACGCATTTTCCATTAAAACTGGGCTGAAGCATTAATTGCTGTTACTGACTGAGAGCTGCAGCACGGAGCTGCGTGGGGTTTTCTGCACCCGCACGCGGGTCCAGGGTGACGCAGCCACCGGACCCGCGTTTTCTCCACTCACTTCAGCCAGGGACATCACCAGTGGCTGCATCCGCTGAGCCCTGCTCTGCCCCACGGTTCGTTACTGCCCCATAACAAGGGGGCTCCAGCAACGTGCGGGTGCCACCCAGCTGCTTTTGGGACACAGGAGAAGAATGCTTCTCGTGCACGTTGGAGCTGCACGCTGCAACTGGGATGCTGCCAATGTCAGATCATCTGCCCCCACTAACAAGAACATCCACGGTGCACAGAGTGCTGCTCCCAGATGCTCCGAATTCCCGAGAGCAAGAGGAGCCATCAAATGCAGACCACTGAAGTCAACAAGGCACCTCATGCACATTGCAGCTGAGTTTAGGCTAGGCTAGGCTAGTTCACTTGGAAGGGACCTTCAGAGACTGTGGAGTCCAACTGCCTGACCACGTCAGGGCTAACCAAAAATTAAAGCATATTAATGAGGGCATTGTCCAAATGCCTCTTGAGCACTGACAGGCACAGGGCACCGACCACCTCTCTGGGAAGCCTGTTCCAGTGTCTGACCACCCTCACAGCAAAGAAATTTTTCCTAATGTCCAGTCTGAACCTCCCCTGGCACAGCTTTGTGCTGTTCCCTCGTGTTATAATGCCATTCCCTCATGACTTAAGCTCTCATATAAAACCTCTAACCATTTTTACTGCAATTGTGGTGAAATTTCACCTCTCATAATTCATCATAGTAGAATCGGTGAATTTTTTTCATGTGGAGCCTTTCTGCAGATTTGAAATGCCTTGGAGCAGACACCAGCCACAGTGAAAATATCCAAAACTGGACACCTTGCGGGGCTGATAAGAAGGGCTCACAAGGATTTCCAAAAGAGGTTTGGGAATCTCTACACAGCTGCTTTATCTCCTCTGAAGGCTGGATTACCGAAAACCCCACTTGCAAAGACTGCAGTTTTCCCTGGTGGGAGATGCATTCACCTGGATGCATGGGGCAGGAGCGGCTGGTGGTGATGGTGATGATGATGACAATGCTGCTGTTGCTGCTGCTGACGATGATGGTGATGGTGATGATTGCCGCTGGTGCTCAGTCTTGTACTTCCCTCTGCTGGGCGCGAGCTGCTGGTGGCAGGTCCCAGTGGCGCCGACTCCACATCCCTGCTGCCAGCGCCAGGAGTGATACACGGGCCCATTGCTCTCCTGCTTTCTTCCTTGCAGCCCCTGGCAGGGAAAAAACCCTGGTTGTTACGACCTCAGCTGCACCAAGATAGCTCTGGTGCCGTTTCCTCTGCATCTTCCCCACCACGGATGTCACCTCACTCTGCCAAAGCCCCGCGTGCCACCAGCTCAGGCTGAAGGAGGCCGCCCTCGGCACAACAGGGCTCGCTGGTGGAGCTCGGTGTTTTTCTCCATCCCACTCCTGGCAAAGCCAGAACTGCTGGATGCTTCTCTGGGTCACACGGAGACTGTCGGCCCCGTGGTGTTTGTGCCCATAGAGGGCTGCTGGTGCAATGGGAGCAGCCTGGTGCACTTGGGCTCTCGTATTTGAAGAACTTCACATCTGAAGCATCTTTACGCAGCACGCGGGGGAAGGCCGAGTTGTGCTTCATGCTTGTGCGTAGGTGCACATTGTCTGTCCGTCCTAAACGTGACCCTTTCTGGCGAAGGAGAGGAGGGAGTGCTGTACTGTGGGTACGTCAAAACATTCCCTATGCTGTCAGCCCTGTGGCACCGGCTGAATCGCGTGCTGCATTCCGTATCCCTAAGCAGGGCTGCACTCATCGGTCCTGTCCTGGGGGCAGGAGCCCACCAGCCCTGGGGGTGCAGCGGGACCCCCGGGGATCCCCCTGAGCAGCAGCAGGAGGGGCTGGGGCTCACCAGAGACCAGCGAGCCCCGGCACAGCGGGGGATCCTGCAGCCACCGAGAGGCAGGAAAGGAGAGGAAAAGTAGCTTTCACCCCTTGCTGGGCCTGGAGTCACTGATCAAGCACCCAAGCTGCCCCCTCAGCCAACAAAGCTGCACTCAAAGCTACCCTCCGAGGAGGGGGTGGGCAGGTTTAGCAGCTTGGCCCCCTCCCTCCACCTGGCTCCATCCCTGCAGGACTCCTCAGCCCCCGCGCCGGCAGAATGTAGCAGAGGCCGAGCTGGCTGCTTCCCACCGCGCTGGCGAGCACAACCTGCGGTGCGGGAGAGGCAGCGAGCACGCAGGGGGACAGCAGCGAGCAGATCCAGTGGGGCGGCCCTGGGGCACGGCCTGGCTGCGCTGCTCAAATGGCTCCGAGCTGGCTGGGGGCAGACAGGTCTGCGTCCTCTGAGAGCTTCGGGGGGATGGGAGCACCCGGGCTGCGACACGCAGCCTGGAGAGGGGGCTCCGGGGGAGCTCCCCCGCAGCTGCCAGGGCCTGCAGGGAGCTGCGGAGAGGCCGGAGCCGGGCTCTGGCCAGGGGTGCCCAGGGCCAGGAGCAGAGGCCCCGGGCCCAGCCTGGAGCACGGGAGGTGCCCTCTGGGCCCCAGGAAGCGCTTCTGTGCCGGGCGGGGGCCGGAGCCCTGGCCCAGGCTGCCCAGAGAGGGGCTGGGGGCTCCTGCGGGGGGGTCTCCAGCAGCCGCCTGGACGTGGTGCTGGGCGAGCGGCTCCGGGTGGCCCTGCTGGGGCAGGGGGGAGACGGGGTGCCCGGGGGTGCCCCCAGCTTTTCAAAGAATCGCAGCATGTCTGAGACTAATGGGCCCCTGCCAAGGGTCCGCAAGTCCAGGGGTCCCCGTGGAGCACTTGTGCTGGGGAAGCTGCTGCACGGGGCAGCGAGGCACAGCCCGCTTGGATTTGGCCTGGCCAGGCAGCCCTGCTGCAGAGCTGTCCTGCACCCCAGAGCCCCCGAGAACAGCAGTTTCCAGCCACCCTCCTGCACACAGGCTCTTGCCAGGCTTCTTGGTCCTGAGAGTCCCCAGACCTCTGGACATCCCATCCTCGCTCAGTGCCCAATCATTCCAGTCTGTCCGTGACTTCGGGAGCACCATCCACCTCACCCCTGGGGTCTGGGCTGACCTGCAGCCCTCTGCCTGCTCTGCTCCAGCTGGGACAGGGCAGTGACAGCCCCAGACCAGGGGACGCTGAACCAGAGCTCAGAGGGGCTGGCTCAGGGACCCCCGCTGCCAGCTGCACCCAGCCCGCTCCCAGCCTCCAGCACCAGCCCTTGCTCTTCCCACCAAATTCCTCCCAACTGCAAGGGGAAGAGCCCCATGTTGAAGATACAAGGCAGCATGGACCAAAAGCTCTCACACAAACACTACCAGTAAATTTTTGCAAGTGAGATGAACTTTAATACAGAACTTGCCACGATGCACGTTTTCTGCCAGCTGTGGGGCACCAAGTCTCTCTTGGCCCTTTTTAGCACCAACTCCACAAGCAATGCTGCCAGAGACAGCCTCAGGTTAAGACAACACTGCCAGCTTAACTACCCTGGTTTAAAACACTGAATTGCAATTGTTCCACCTCTGGTTCTCATCATACTCCCTCTCCTCCTGCTCCAAGATGAGAAAAGTGTCATCCATACTACACCACGCCATCGCTCCTTCTGTTTTCCCCCTAAACGTGGGATCAGAGTCCTGTAGGGCTTACTCAGTTCTCAGAATAACATTTCCCATGACTGCTGGAGCTGTAAGCAACTATCACCTCTAAATAAATCTGTAGGAAAAGCAGTTTCTTTAGCATTAATTCCCATTCACTTCAACTGCTGACGCACCACATCCTTGTAAATGTGCTTAGACACCTTTGTGTGTGAAAACACCACATGGCATCTTTCTCTTTAAATACATATTGCAGCTTTCTGAGAAATGAACTTTACATTCACAACTGCCTTTGTTATCACCGAGAGTTTACATTCTAAACCAAATTATTATGTAATCTCCAATCTGTTACCTCCTGCAGCTATGCTGGGGAAGGTGAAACAGCACACCCGAAATCAGTATTGAACCAGAAAGTCAGAACTCTCCAAAAAGCGACTAAGTGCAGTCAGAGCATGTCCCTTCTGCCTTTTTTTTTTTTTTTTGTTTTGTTTTAAATAAGCACAGGTTCCCCACACATTCAAAATCAGAGTCTTGCTCAGCCTGCCCTGGAACACAAAGCCTGGGAGAAGAGAGCAAAAGGCAGTTTTCTGGACAGGCTGCTTGAGAGCTGGCTGCACCACACTACCGACTGAAGACCACTTGCTCACTGGGACTAGCCAGATTGCGTCACCTCCACAGAAAAACACCAACATCCCCATTTACTGGCAAAGGCACAACACTCATTCCCTGACCCTCACCCACGCCAAACCTTCATCGTTTCTGAACAGAAAACCTGGAGTATCACAACGGTGTCTGCATAATACCCTCACATTTCAAGAAATTCACTCCTCTCACCCACTTCTGCAGTCTGATGAGTTTACACATGCTGTTGCCTTCCTCTACTATTTATTTCACATCACACACACAGGGTAGATTTTTATAAAAGTTTTATTTTTCCTGATTATCTTCCATACGCTGGTTTTAAAACTTCTGGAATTGCTTCTTGGTACCAGCAGCCTTTGTGACTTTGAGGACATTGAACCGGACAGTCTTGCTGAGGGGACGACACTCTCCCACAGTGACAATATCCCCAATCTGGACATCCCTGCAAAGACAATACCAGTATTTCAGTGGTTGTCACCTTTCTGCATTTGCACCGACACTTGCATTACACGATGCCAGAAATGCTGCTGCATAGCAGCACTGAAAGTGACCTCATGTACTTGGAGCTGTAGAACAAGAAGGTACTATTTGAAGTGCTGCAAGGATGTGTGTGCTGGAAAAGAAGCAGTAATCCCCTGAGCTGCCACAGGGCCTCAGAGCCTGTTGCTCCACATGAGCACAAATTCAAGACAAGACTAAATGCAAGCTTTTCACAAAAGCAGGATGAGCACCGAGCACCTGAAGGCAAATCCTTCAGCAATCAGAAGTTTCCCTTCTGGTCACATACAGGCTTGAAGCACTTCTTAAGCCAACTCACCTGGACTAGCATTTCAGCTCATCCAGGTTTCTCTGGAAAACTTGCACTCCAAAGATGGGCTTAGGAAATACGCAGCATACAAAAATGCCAGCCTTTGAACATGCCCTCTCTGACCTCAGCATTTACACTTTGGAAATATCAGTCCAATTTTTTTTTTTTTTTCTTCTTTTACCCTTTCTCAAAAACTATAAAGCTGTAACAGTGTTTCAGAAGACAACAGGTGGACTGACCAGAACATGTCTTATGGTTCAGCAATTGCCACCGGCATTGTCAGCAGCCCCCTTCACTAACAGGGACTCTGAAGACCATCGTGAGTTCAGACATCACCACCAGCAAACAGGTTCCAGGTCAGACGCAGCAATAAAACTGCACTTGCCACACCGATGTGCACACCCACTTCTGCTTCAGGCAGAAGCTAGGCTCTGCATCACATACATTAGATACATGTGTACCAGGCACATGAGCACGTGTGGCACTTTTGTACCCCTGCTGTTCATGGGCTAGCGCTCTGCAGTCACTACTGGACTGCATGGGCTTGCACGCACCTGAAGCAGGGGGACAGATGCACAGACATGTTCTTATGGCGCTTTTCGAAACGGTTGTACTTGCGGATGTAATGCAAGTAGTCCCGACGGATGACAATGGTGCGCTGCATCTTCATCTTGGTAACCACACCTGGGGGACAAAAGTGGAGGGAAGGTGACAATGAGCATAAGCAAGCACACACTGACCATCAATAAATTGGATGGGGAGCTGTTTGTAACTAATGGAGAACAGAGACTTTTAAGCAAGCTACCAAGAAGATCGGCAGTGCCCTTCAATTCCAATAATTTCTCCTAACCTATCTTAATAATAAGTTACAATGCATCCTTTGAGAAGTGCTCTAGGACCCAAATTCTACCAGGATGAAAGGGCTTTCTTTCTACTCATCATGCTATAGCCTACAAATTTGTATTATGAAACAAATTATTTCTTCTGTGTTTTTGATGACTTTCTAAGCAGTCTGATTAACTTCCTAGAGCCAATGCTCCCTGCACTATCTGCCACTACATTATATCAACATCAACACAGCACAGCTGGAAGAATAACTGCCAGCAACAGGTCCTTGCACTGGGCATCAGCAAAGCCACATGGCATTGTCGTCAAAGCCCCTTCACCATGAGGCTTGGAAGACCATCGTGAGAATGGCATCACGTGCAGCTCAAGGACCACAGACGAGTTTCCCAGCAGCTCCAGATCGACACCCTGAGGCTGTGGGCTTTGTATGCTAACCCATGTCACTGGGTCGCACGGTTATGTCTACAACATTACTCTTTAACAAAACTTCACAACTCACCTGACAGGATTCGGCCACGGATAGAGACATTACCAGTGAAGGGGCACTTCTTATCAATGTAGGTGCCCTCAATAGCCTGCAAAAAAAAGCAACTCTCAGCATTTGGACAAGCAGCCCAGAGGCTCAGTGACAGTGCCGAGGAGCCATAACTACACCGGCCCACGAGCAGGGACGCGCTGCCACACGGCACGACAACCACGGCCTGCAGGGTGCAGCTGCCCAGGCCGGGAGCACGTGAGCGGGGCCGAGGCTGCCGCGCCTGCCAGGCCCAGTGCGGAGGCCGGGCCTTACCTCCTTGGGGGTCTTGAAGCCAAGGCCGATGTTCTTGTAGTACCGGGGCAGCTTCTCCTTGCCGCCCTCGCCCAGCAGCACCCGCTTCTTGTTCTGGAAGATCGTGGGCTGCTTCTGGTAGGCCCGCTCGGTCTGCGGGACGAGAGGGGCGTCACGGAGGGCCCGGGGCACAGCAGCTCCGCGGCCGCGGCCCCTCGCCGAGGCCCCCACCCCAATGCCAGCCCCGGGGCGCGGTTCCCCACCGACACCGAGGCCTCCCCCCGAGCATCCC
>VXAA01003420.1:47587-86463 GCA_013399115.1 Anseranas semipalmata
GGCGTTGGCCCCTGGCTCGCAGCTCAGGAGGCACCGGGTGCCGCAAAGCCTGCGCACAGGCCGGGCAAGGTCTGTTCCGCGTGTGTTCCCTATCTGTGCGGCAGGGAGAAATTCCCAGGAGAAGTACATTACTTACCGACATAACCACCTTGGGTCTATAGCGTACCTGCCACAGCGGGGTCCTGTGGGTGCGTGAAGGCTGAAATAGTGCAGGGTTTTGGTGGGAATTTCTTCCTGGTCCATGCCTGTGAGGGACAAAAAAGGACTTCTGTGCTGACGTGGGGATCCCAAAATGTTCAGGTCCTTACTGTAGCTGCTGCAGCCCCAGATGCTGCTGCCGGTATTTATTTAGGTGAAGGACTTGAGGAGGGTGGGCAGTGTCTTCTATCTAGGAGACCCTGGATCCCTGCAGGAGCTGGCGGAGCAGAGTCTCTGCCACGTGAAACCTCGAGAGCTGCCCTGGAGGCAGGCAGGGATGCTTCTAGCCAGCTGTACAGGCACACACTGACGGGTCTGTAGTCATACCCATGCTGCCTGAATTCCAGAGAACTGGAACTTCTGGGTGGATACCTCTGGGTCCGGACAAGTATTTATTTCTTTAAGGTCCTTTTCAGAAACTGTTAGCAATATTGCCAGAGTTGGACGTAAACTTGAGTTTTCAGCAATCCTGGTCTCCTGGCGTGTATTGCATGCCAGTGGGGTACCTCAGAAAACACAGTAAATCTATCTTTGCTTAGTTTTATATAAAGATAGCAGTATAATTTAATATTATTGTGATGCAAATAAAGTTATATTAAACTAACACCGTATGGTACCCTGTTTACTGCATGTCATGCAATTAATCAATTGAAGATGAAGGGGAGGATAATGGCTTTTTAGAGCTCTTTTAATAGGCATCCTGTTACCTGTTAGTCATCCTCTCTGTCCTGTTAGGGGCTGACTGCACAGGGAACTTTTGCCACTGAAGTCAAAATCACTTCTAGCGAGGAAGAGTTAATTTGTGCGGATAATGATCAAATCCATTTGTGGTTCCTAAATCTGCATCAAAACCAGCTCAGGAGGTCTCCAGGGCTGAAAGTCCCCAGCAGCTGGGCACGTTGGAGCTCTCACATGCGCTTTCTCTTCCCTGGGCCTTCGTGGAGATGCGGCGCTGGGCCAGGTGGGCCTCTGGCTCTCGGTGCTGTTCTCCTGCCTGGAGATGTGCTGCTCCGTGCCGTGGTCCCGCACTCCCAACCTGGCTGCTGGCTGTGCAGGGTTGCGCCGCCTTGCATGTGGCAGGGCCGTGGGACGGGGTTGGTGGGGCAGGGGCGCTGCCCTGCTCTGCAGCAGGCCCGCAGCAGGAGTTCAGGATCAATTCTCCGGTGGATTTGGATGCCCCTGTCCTGTCGGACAGCGCAGCTTGCACACTTCACTTTTGGGGAAAGGCGGTGTGCAAGGGGCAAAGCCAGCCTCAGCTCAGAGAAGGCGTTGGTCTGTGCCCAGGCAGGGATTTGGGCTCAGGGGCTGCTGGGGGGGAGGAATATTTCTGAGTTTTGGTCACTGGGACATGGATCTTTCTACAGCTAAATAAGGTTCTGGATTGCCCTGGAGCTGCTGCGCTGTCGTGGTCTGAATGGACGGTAGGAAGACCACAAGGGTTTTTGTATGGATTGTCTTCAAAGTCCTTTCAAACTCTCAGGGGGAAAGCAACACGAAATGGAGATATGTAACTAAATTCTCTTGAAAATTACCATTAATTACCATCTCCACTAATTATCCATAAGCTGATGAATAAATAAAGAAAATAGCATTTTTTTAACTCACCTGTTTGACGCTGAAAATGAAACTGAGTCATCTATTGCATTTAACTCGTCAAGAATTGTAAAGGGTAGGGGAATAAAAGATGATAGCAATCTTTTTCTCTTTTAGGTGGGCAAATCTGTGGGTGTCTTGCAGCATTCAGAACAGCCTGCTGCCAGTGAGGAGCGGCTTGTCCCTGGATGCAGCGGCTGCAGCAGCAGGCCAAGAAGAGCTGGGTCCATGTGGGCAGAGCTGTCTCAAGACCAGGTTTGAAGCCGGTGGTGTCACGCTGCAGAGCTCCATCCTGGTGATGCAAAGCAATAAAAAGGGAATTTCAGACAAGGGGATGATCAGGAGCCCCAGCTGTCAGCGGCAGAGCGCAGCGCTGCGGTTTTAGGGGGCAATGTGAGCAGTGGCAGGTGAGCACCAAAGCATCACCCGGGCTGGGGTGCGGGGTCTCCTCTCTCCACAGAGCTGGTGCTGGCGCCTTCCCGCTGATCCCACAAGCAGCTGTGCGTTTCAGGACAGCACTAAGCATTCCTTTTGAAGGCCCTTGGCAGGCAACATCTTCAGAACATTGTATGGGGCTGAGGAGGCAAAGCACAGACGCTGTCTGGCGAGAGGGGACATTTTCCTCTGGGCATTGTCTGGCTGTGTGGGAGACCACTGAGCCTTTGGCGTAAGGAAATATGCAAAATCCATACCGCTGTTATGGATAAAACTAGAGGAAGCCTCACCAGCTTCAGAAGCTGGGCTGAGAGCACCAGGGACGAGCTAGCAGCCGGTGTCTTCTGGCAGCTGGAGGGAAAGTTCTGAGGTGCTTTGAAATGACACAGAAAGGAAACAGAAAATTGTGCTTGTTTTATGACCTGCAGTGTTAGGATGTGAAGACAGATTATGGAACTGCTTTCCTGCTGGTTGTTTGAAATGGACCAATAGCCACCCACTGAAGATGCTGGATTTGGGGCAGCCGGATCTTTTCCCAGCACACAGGTTTGGCCTTTGGGGCACCTTGAAGTCCCTTTGTATTGCTGTGCATTGCACAACACTGCACTCTGCCAGGGGCTCTGGCTGCCCGGGACATGGGTCCCACCAGTCCCACTGGTCCCATGGGTCTCACAGCCACAGCCCTGGGCTCCGCTGTGGGGCAGAGCCTCCCTGTGCCGTGCTCGTCCGGGTCTGTTGGTCGGGGTTCTCAGCCCCGCAATGCTGCAGATGGTGACCCTGTGCTGGGGGTTGGTGCATGCTGGGAAATGGATTCAGACAGGTTCCTTTTTACACTTGCTTGATTAAATCACAGAATCACTGAACGGTTTGGGTGGGAAGGGGCCCTAAAGCCCCCCCAGTGCCACCCCTGCCATGGGCAGGGCCCCCTGCCACCAGCCCAGGCTGCCCAAGGCCCCATCCAGCCTGGCCTTGGGCACTGCCAGGGATGGGGCACCCACAGCTTCTCTGGGCAGCCTGGGCCAGGGCCTCAGCGCCCTCAGAGGGAAGAATTTCTTCCCAGCAGCTCACCCAAACCTCCCCTCTTTTAGTTTAAAGCTGTTACCTCTTTTCATATCACTCCTCTCCCTGACAGAGTCCCTCCATCATTGCTTCATGTTTTCTGCTGCTGGTGTTCCTTGGGTGATCACTTACTTCACCTGCACGCTAAACACTCCCAAGCACTGAACATTGATAGCGTTGTGTGCTCATCATGTTATATTTTAATTCAGTTCGACACTGAACTATCTGCCCACCCTCTTTGTCACAGTGCCCAACGTGTCCCATTTAGACCTTTGTCAGGCTGTTGATGCTTATTTGGTGCTCACCCGGCGTTAGCTGCCCGGTCCCCTCGGCCAGCCCCTTGTTCTGGGCAGGTGGATCATGGTCCCTGCTCCAGCCCCATGTGCTTGGTGGGTTCCTCTCTGGCCAGGCAAGCAGGGCTGCTGTGAGACCACAGCCCCCATGTTTTCCATCCCCTCCTGCAGATCCCAACCCAGCGGGGCAGGGCTGTGTGCCGGGGGCAGCACCCTCTGCTCTGTGAGCTTGCAGCTCTGCTCCTGTGAGTGCTGCCAGGCAGAGGCGGGGGCTCAGCGCCGCCCACCAGGGCTCTCAGGTCGAGGACTCAATGGGCTTAGGGGCAGACGACCCATGGACCTCACCAACAGCACAGGCACCTGTTGAACTCCATCCTGGGCAGCTCAGGGAGATGCTTTGGTCCTGCCCCTTGGGCACGTCCCACGTGGACCCAGCCCCCCCACGCTGCCCGCGCTGAGCCCCGGCAGGGGCAGGGGTGATGCCAGCACCTGCGTTCTCAGCCCCAGCGCAGCGAGGGCTGGGTCGTGGCAGCTGGGCCCCTCTGACGCCCCCTTCCCCCAGCTCCCACAGCTCAGCTCTCAAACAGAGCTGTTTTTCCTGGGTCTCCGGTTGGGTGTGATTTCAGGGCTCCTGTCTACCCTCTATGAAAAACTGGGGTGATCAGAGGGTTTCTCTGGTAACTGGGAAATGGCTAGCACAGCTCCAGTCCTTCAGAAGGAAAGGAAGGAGAAGGCAGAGGAGACTGTGGAGCGCTCATCATCAGCCCAGTCACTGGAAAGAGCACGGAGCGTGTCCTCTTGTGATCCCTGTCTCCAAACAGGCAAAGCACAGGGAGGCAATCAGGAACAGCCAGCACGGATTTTACCAATGGCAAATTGTGCTTGACCAAGCACAAAGTTAAGGCTTAAAGTGCTTTAAAGCAGTAGCCCATTAAATATTTTGTCTGTTATCTTCCTGACATCCCTCCTGTTAACGTCTCATTAGGTCTTTCAGCGATTGTTAGTGGCCCTGATGATGAGGGTTTGCAAAGCAGCGGCTTCACGTGTTCCTGGCACAGCTCAGTGCTTGCACGGACCCCCCAGTGCTGAGCGGGCACCAGATGGGTGAGGGGGATGTGAGTGCTGCCCGAAGCCTCCATCCCTCACCTGCCTTCCCCTGGGCACCAGGAGCTCCCCCAAGGACCAGGAGCTCCCTGCACCACTTCTTGGAGGACGGCTGGCAGCAACTGTCCAGGGTGAGGCAGCGCAGAGCCAAAGGCAGGAGAAAAGCTCTGCCCCCTGGGTGGCACAGGGTACTGTGCTCCTGCACTTGCCCCTTTCCCACCACCCTGGCTTGGCCTCCTGTGCCCAGAGCAGGGAAATCGCCCGTGGGTGGCCAAGTGCTCAGAGATGCTTCTTCAAGTCCGATGCTGACTTGTGTTTAGCCAGCTAAGTGGGGGAGTCCGCCTGCTAGTTACAGTGGCTGTCACAGGGAAGCTGGTAGAATCACAGAAGCATAGATTCATCCAGGTTGGAAAAGACCTTCAAGATCTCTGTCTGACCACCAACCTGACCTATTGAGTCCCATCACTAAACCATGTCCCTCAGTGCCACGTCCACATGTCCCTTGAATATCTTCAGGGACGGGGACTCCACCACTTCTCTGGGCAGCCTGTTCCAATGCTTGACCACTCTTTCCATAAAGAAATCCTTCCTGACATCCAATCTAAATGTCCCCTGGTGCAACTTGAGGCCATTTCCTCACCTCCTATCACTTGTCACCTGAGAAAAGAGACTGACAGTAGGGACCTCCAGAGCAACTGGAGAACCTTCTACACCATCGCTCGTGGTCCCTCCTTTTCTGTTGAAGCACTTTGCTCTCTCTTTCTGTGTAAATGTGTGCAGTGCTCTTGCAGGTCTCCGTGACAGGGCTGCTTGAGAAGTTACAGGTTGTCATCAAACACTGAAAACTCAGTGAAATTAATGGCACTTGTATGACCTTAGCTTAAGCTCTGAGGCTTGTTCAAATATTCCAAACCTAAAATATAGCCAAAGGCTCAAAACCAGTCATCTCTAGCACATCTCCAAGGGCCTGTAGCTCACATAAAGCACCCAAGCAGGGGGAGACTGCCAGAGCTTGTGCCATACTGCACACCATTTATTGTCCCATACCAGACAATTTTCTATTTGCCTGAAGTGTGGTACCTGGACCTCGGATAGACTCAAACTCCTTCCTCTAGACATTATCATGTGGGATTTTGAAAGCTAGCAGATTTAAAAGTTAATTTGCAGTGGCACTCTCTTCACAATGTGCTTAGTCCTGCAGGAAGAAGGCACAATGCATTCTTCAAATGATTTGCAGCCTCGGCACAAAGATGCGGTTAAGTAGGGCAACAGCAACCAAACAATCAGCAAAACAGGCTTATAGATTATTTATACAAAACTACAGCCCAGCTGTGGCTGCAGGCTTTGCATTGCAGAGCTCTTTCAAGGACACGGGTGGGGAGCTCCTTGCAGCCCCCGCGCTCGGATGTGGCGCTGAAGCTGTCCCCTGGCAAAGAGGACACGGTGACTGCTTCCCAGCTCACATGGACGCGGTCCCCTGGCTTTGAAGGAAAGCCACGAGATAGCACAGCCTTCCCCGCCAGCCAAGACGCTTGAGGCGTCGTGGTAGACTTTTTGTGTCTTCATGCCACAGGAGTGACTGCCCCAGTACTGGCTGCTGTGGCGAGATCACAGAATCCCAGAGTGTGACCCCTGGGCACCCCGTCTCCCCCCTGCCCCAGCAGGGCCACCCGGAGCCGCTCGCCCAGCACCACGTCCAGGCGGCTGCTGGAGACCCCCCCGCAGGAGCCCCCAGCCCCTCTCTGGGCAGCCTGGGCCAGGGCTCCGGCCCCCGCCCGGCACAGAAGCGCTTCCTGGGGCCCAGAGGGCACCTCCCGTGCTCCAGGCTGGGCCCGGGGCCTCTGCTCCTGGCCCTGGGCACCCCTGGCCAGAGCCCGGCTCCGGCCTCTCCGCAGCTCCCTGCAGGCCCTGGCAGCCGCAGGGGAGCTCCCCCGGAGCCCCCTCCTCTCCAGGCCCAGCAGCCCCAGCTCTCGCAGCCTCTCCTCACGGCACAGGGGCTCCAGGCCCTCCCGCACCTCGGGGCCCTGCGCTGGGCTCTCTCCGGCAGCTCCGGGCCTCTCTCGCCCTGGGGGCCCCATGCTGGCCCCAGCACCCCAGGCGTGGCCTCCCCAGCACGGAGCAGAGGGGCAGGATCCCCTCCCTGCCCCTGCAGGCACTGCTTTGCCCCGTGCAGCCCAGGGCCCCCAGAGCCCTCTGTGCCTGAGGGCCCCCGGCTGGCTCCTGCTGGGGCTGTGGGTCAGGCTCCCTGCCCGGCTGCTCTCCCCTCACACCCTGTGGGTACCCTCGGGAAGGGGTCACCACGCGGGCTCTGGCATCCCAGCGCTTGGCTCTCACCAGCGGCTTTCGTGCTCCCTCTCAACTGGTCTGCTGTGTGAGCTCTTGTGTCAGCATGCCCCCGGAACAAAATCCATCCAGCTTCCCATTGATGTTCTCCAGGCAAACACGTAGTGGCTCTTAACCAGGAGAACAGAGCCTGCGGATCGTTGCCCATGGTGCTGCAGCTCCACCATCATGATCTGTCTGTCTGCTGGACTGTTAACATCAGCACAAGCACATGCAGGCAGAGAGACGTTTATTGGGAAGGTTTAGGAAATTAGGGGCTGTCTGGAGATCTTCAGATGAAGGTATTGCATCTGTCTGGAAATTTCTTGAATGTCTTAAAAAAGAAGCGCTGCTGCTGTTTATGCCAACAACTTGATAATCCAATTTCAAGTTCATAAATAAAGTTTTGTTCAAAAGTTATTTCAATTTACCCTGTACCCAGGTACAGAAACATGATATAGCACATTTATTGTTCTTTCTTAATGTGTGTCTGCAAGGAGGGTACAGACAAGCTCGATGTCTGAAGTCGGGTAGCGCAGAGGAGAGAATGCCACGGATGAGGACTGAATACAAAAGTAAGGGAAATTAACTTCTGTTGTAAAGAAGGCTCAGACATTCAGATTCTTTCCAAAATACAACTTAGCTTCTATCTGCACAGTCATATGCAGGATTATGTTCTGCCTGGAGAGGCCCCAAATGCAGTGCTTCTTCTTTTTGCTTCTCACCAAATAAACGCAAGTGATGGAATAGCGGAGCTGTAGCTCCTCGGAGAGGACGGGGATTTGTCGTGATGGAGCAGGGGTGGTAGCCTGGCTTCTCAGTGACTCTGCTGCTGTTCATGGGAGCTGGCTGTGGTAGCTTCTGATATAATTATTTTGTGCCCCATTGCTCCTCCTGCTACACAAATCATTGCTGCACCACCGCGGGTCTGGACATGCTGTACCAAGTGCTTGCCCACAGGTCTGCATTAATTTTGGAAGGTGAAATAATACTATATTGGCGCCTTAACATTTTTCATGAAAACTTTGGTCAACCTCAGTTGCCCGGAGAGGTGCTGGAGTCTCCCTGCTTGGAGATGTCCAGCAGCTGCCTGGACATGGTGCTGGGTGACCTGCTCTGGGCGGCCCTGCTGGAGCAGGGTGCGAGCAGATGGCCTCGCCGCCCAGCAGGGCACAGTGGGTGGGAAACCTGCAGAGAAACCTCTGCAGGGCTTCCTCTGCTGGCCCTGGTCCTCCTTGCTTTCTCCACCGCCTGGTTGGCTGTCCTTCACCTGCTTTTCCCCTTGCTCAGTCAAATTGCTTGGTGCGAACTTCTTGGAAAGGCCGTTCCTTGATGAAGACCCCCCTCCATCCTCCCTATTCCCCCCTCATATTTGGTAGCCCACTCCTCCCCTGTTCCTGGACCTGCCTCAGGCTGTCCCACTGCAGTGCTGCTGTGGTGGCCCCAAGGTGGCCACCTCTCCTGGCAAGCCCCGAGTGTGGCAGAGGTCTGTCACTGGGGGGAGACGCCGGGGCGGCTGCAGCAACGTGCGGGGGTGGCAGCAACGCCCATGGAGAGGTGAGATTTTCTGAATCCCATTTGGTGCCGTACCGATGGCCTGTGATGGGAGCGCTGGCTGCACTGAGGTGCTGCCCAGCTCCCCGCAGCATCGGGCCCTGGGGCCGGTTTGTCCCCACGCGTCCCAGCCACCCGGGCATGACACCGGTGCTTGGCCATGCCTGGAGCCCCCCAGCTGCCGGGGAGGCTCCCGTCACCTCCCACGTGGAAATGCCCCGATCGTTTTGTCCACGGAAGATTAACCAGAGCCTTTATTTGCCAGAGCAATTAGTCCTTTGCCTTCACTCCTGTGCTTTCCTTGAGCAGATTTATCTGGCTGATATGCTGGTCTTGTGAATAATCCCAACAAGCCTGTTTGTAACAACCCAGCCGTAATTCCTATCAGAGACTAGCGACATGCAGGAGGTGGGGAGGCTGACCTGTGCCTGAGCCCTGCTGTAAGCGCCCCTTCCCCTTGCCTCCCCTGCTGAGCAGGAACACCAGCAGAGGCACAGCAAGCAGCCCCTGCATGACAGCGCTCGCTCCTAACCCCCCAACGCTGTGCCGGCACAGGGGGCTCTGCCTTGCTGCCCCTGGCCAAGCCCCCCCTGCTCCCCCTGCGTGGCCGGCGCGGGGCTGCCGCACTGTGGAGCCGTGCTGAGGCTCCGCGCTCTCCTCCTCGTGCCGAAATTTACAGAAACTGCATTGTTGGGGGGCAAGTGACAAAAGCACTTCTGGAGGTGGGGGCTGGGCTCTTTGCGCTTTTAAGTCCTTTCCTCTTCTAAACAGAAAGTCCCTTGCTGCGGGCTCTGCGGATGGAGCACCGCACCTCCTGGAAGCACGCTACACAGCGAGGTGGCAGCGGCCGTGCATCATCCCGGACGTGCCCGGGCCAAAGGCATTCGCTGTGGCAGGCGTGCAGCAGGAGGCTTTGCGCGGCTCCTGGCAGGGGGAGCGTGCCTGGCATGAGCGGAGCCCAAGAGGAGCTGATGGCGGGGGCACAGCGCGGAGCGAGTGGTGCCTGCACCGCCCCAGGCACGGGCGCGTGGCAAACGCATTAATTGCTTCAGCTTCAGGGCACACTTGGTCAACTTTCTCTCTACATCCAACTTTCCCAAGGTCAGGGATCTTCAGATAAATTTTGGAATCAGTTCTCCCATCAGGAAGCTGAATTATTCCACACTGCACTTACTTCAGCTCCTCATTCCCTCCCTGCCACTCCCTGCTCTCTTCAGTTCGGCTGCTGTGCTATGGAAAATGAATTTACCAGCCTTCAGACTGACCACGCTCCGTAGTCGCCAAGCCTCCTCACTGGCACCCCTTTGCTGCTGCGCAAGCCTGCGTAGGTCCTGCAGGCTGCCTGGCTTCCCAGCGGAGAGCTGCTGCCCCGACAGTGGTGGGGGCTCCCGGGGCCTCCATGTGCCACCAGGGGTCTGGGAGCCTCCACCACCCTTCCTGCTGCACGGGTGGGCTGCGCACGTAGCCTTCGGAGGGGCAGAGCCCAGCACTGCCCATACAATGCTTGGAGAGGGGAAACCGGTGGTCTTTAAAGGCCCCATCCTCGTTCCTGCCTCTTTTCTGTGCATGTGCCTGTCCCTATCTGTGCTGCCCGCGCCCCTCCTGATGCCACCACATGCAGCACCCATCGCGGGGGGGGACTGGCCGAAATGCAGCGCCCGCTTGTGCTGCGAGGGACACGGGGACGCCGGTGCTTTTCGAGCCGCCGCTGCCGGCGTCCCCGGCCCTGGGCGGTGCTGGCTGGGCGCTGCTCGGCGCTGCTCTGCGCGGGACATGGGAGCACGGCGGCGGTCGTGCTGCTGGGCAGTGAGAGTGTCAAGATCTATCTGTAGATATATACTTAATGAGGTGTGATGCCTAATGAGTGAGGTGTTTCTATCAGCTCTAGGGGCAGCAAACACACTGGGTTAGTGCATCTATTGATATTTTACTCAGCTTTAAAGGCAGAGCTTGTACCAGAAGAGAGAGATAAACCGCAAAACACATATCAGAGCGATAAACTGCAGAGTAATGAAAGACATTTCCTCTGGCAGCAGGCGTGATTTAATAAACTCGGAGGGCAGTGCCAGTCCCTGCATCCCCGGCCCCGCTGAGCACTCAGCCCTCGCGCTGCGGCTGCGACCCCCCTGCGAGCAGCTCCCCCCACCTGCCGCAAGCACTGGGATGCTTCCTCCGGTGGCTCCCAGCATCCACACGATGCCCTCTGCACCGTCCCCCAGCTGTGATACCATCCTTGCCTCTGCGTCAGGATGCATTTGCCCAAAGTCTCACTTTCTGCACCCCTCTTTGTGCAGGTTGGTGTTTCCAGAGGCAGCGTTGGGATGAACCCCCCAGGCGCTGTCAACCTCAGCCCGAGCGCTCTTGCTGGCGCTCCACTCCCCACGTGCTAAATGCAGACGCGCTAAAAGAGGGATTGAGGGATAAAGAGCCCTGGGCCACCAGTGAAGCACTGTCACTCATATCTCAGGACTAACACTTTTATCAGCACAAACCAGTGACTTACTCCTCTTTTACCAACACCACCCACCTCAAACCCAAATGGGTTTAGTGAGGCTGTGTTTCAAGCAGAGGTAGCTCTCCTGCTGGGTCGCGCTGTGGAACTTCCCCTCTGCTCGCACCCGCGTGTCCTCTGCACACTGGGGGGCTGGGGCAGTCGCGTGGTCCCACGGGCGTTACAGCTCTGCAGGAGGCCTGCAGCACCTGGGCGCCAGGGGAGAGGCAGAGCAGCGCTGCCGCCCGGGCACGGCGCTGGCCGTGGGGCTGCTCCTGTCTTGGCGCTCTCCTGCCTGGTGCCATCGCAACCCTGTCCCCGCTGCGCTGGGCTGCGCTGCACCCGGTGTCAGGAGCCAGCCTCAGCCTCCATATTTTGCTCAAGGAGAAGGTTGCAGCCTGGATTTTGTGCAGCCATCGCTTGCTTTAGGCCTTGGGGCTGAATTTTTCTTAGAGAGGTGGTTGACACTGTGGCTGGTGTCTGCTCCAAGGCATTTCAAATCTGCAGAAAGGCTCGGCGTGAAAAAAATTCACTGATTCTACTATGATGGATTATGAGAGGTGAAATTTCACCACAATTGCAGTAAAAATGGTTAAAGGTTTTTATATAAGAGCTTAAGTCATGAGGGAATGGCATTATAACACGAGGGAACAGCACAAAGCTGTGCCAGGGGAGGTTCAGACTGGACATTAGGAAAAATTTCTTTGCTGTGAGGGTGGTCAGACACTGGAACAGGCTTCCCAGCGAGGTGGTCAGTGCCCTGTGCCTGTCAGTGCTCAAGAGGCATTTGGACAATGCCCTCATTAATATGCTTTAATTTTTGGTTAGCCCTGACGTGGTCAGGCAGTCGGGCTAGATGGTCTCTGATGGTCCCTTCCAAGTGAATTATTCCTATTCATAGAATCATAGAATGGCCTGGGTTGAAAAGGACCTTAAAGATCATCTAGTTTCAACCCCCTTGCTCTGGGCAGGGTTGCCAACCACTAGCGCAGGCTGCCTAGCGCCACATCCAGCCTGGCCTTGAATGCCTCCAGGGATGGGGCATCCACAACCTCTCTGGGCAACCCGTTCCAGTGCCTCAGCACCCTCTGAGTGAAAAAATTCCTCCTAATATCCAACCTAAATTTCCCCTGTCTTAGTTTGAAACCATCCCCCCTTGTCCTGTCACTATCAACGTGTGTGAACAGGCGTTCCCCCTCCTGTTTATACGCTCCCTTCAAGTACTGGAAGGCCGCAATGAGGTCTCCCCGGAGCCTTCTCTTCTCCAAGCTAAACAAGCCCAGTTCCCTCAGCCTTTCTTCATAGGAGAGGTGTTCCAGCCCTCTGATCATCTTAGTGGCCCTCCTCTGGACCCGTTCCAAGAGCTCCACATCCTTCTTGTGCTGGGGGCCCCAGGCCTGCACGCAGTATTCCAGATGGGGTCTCACCAGAGCAGAGGAGAGGGGGACAATCACCTCCCTCTCCCTGCTGGCCACCCCTTTTTTAATGCAGCCCAGGACATAGTTGGCCTTCCGGGCCGCAAGCGCGCACTGCCGGCTCATGTCCAGCAGGACCCCCACGTCCTTCTCCGCAGGGCTGCTCTCGAGGTCTTCTTCTCCCAGTCTGTATAAGTACCTGGGATTGCCCCAGCCCAAGTGCAACACCTCGCACTTGGCCTTGTTGAATCTATTCCCTATTCCCTATTCCCTTCCCTTCCCTTCCCTTCCCTTCCCTTCCCTTCCCCTCTTGCAATGACCACAGGAAGATTCTTGGCTCCAGGCCCCCTCTGGAGCTGACGGTTGGGCTCCGCAAGGCACTGGTGCAGGGGGGGCCAGGGCTGCAGGGGCCGTGGGCCTGCAGATGCACAAGGTCCCTGTTCTGCATCCTCCTGGTACTGGTGCGGCCGTGCAGACCAGCACCGGCCACGAGGGACGCGTCGGTTTTGGCAACTGGCGTTCTGGCCGGACCGTTGTCTAACCGTGTGGATGTGCCAGGTCACCAGCCAGAGACCGGGGGGATACTGGGCGGTGGGAGAATTAGGGTGCAGGGTGTTCGCTTCTCATTTGGTGCAAATGCGGGAAGGTTTAGTGAGGGGTTGAATAATACAAATGGAAACATACGCCAGAGACAGCACCTTCACCTGTACTGCTCCAAAGCGGCCAAGCTTCACGTGACGCTGCCGCCGAGGTAACGTTTCCTCCTCCTCCCGCAATGATGTGAAATAGAGAGAATTCAGGGGAGCCATTTCGCGCAAGCAGCATTAAAACATGAGAAGTTGTAACAGAATCAGGTCTGACATTAATGTGTGAGAGCGCCTGTGATAATCGATAGTCCCAGCACAGCCAGCAGCGTCCGGCTGCTTCCAGAAGCCCGAGCAGACTTCGTGTTTGTGGCTCTTGGGGATAATAAAATGGGCATTTCATCAGCCAGCCTGGCTCGGTCCCTTGTTTGTGTCATTTATCTACAATGTTTTTGCTCTTTTCTGCTCTCTAGGAGGAACTATGCAAATGTACCAAATGCATTTTGAAAGAGTAATAATTATTTAATAAATTATTAAAAATGTGCTTTCTTGTGGTGCTGCACTGATGGACGCATTTTTTTCATGATAAATACACTCATGCTGAGGTTGTCAGCACACAGCCTCCACCTGAAACATGTTTTAAGTGTTTATGTTTGAATTGTTGTTTTGTGATGTTGACCTTCCTTAAAACAGCAAGGCAGGATGGCTGTGCTTGCTCTGGTGTCTGTCACAACATCTTTCTTCAAAGAGAGCAGGTTAAATATGAATTTTGAAAAGCAGCAGCTGAAAAGGTCAAAATGCTGTTATCAGTCAGTTTAAATTCATTAAGTACGGTTCCTGCTTTTTACCAAGAAAATACTGCTGGTAGAACAGCGTTAATTAAAAAGCCCATGAGATGTGACGAAACCATTTTGCAGACAACACAACAAAACATTTATCAAGGCAAAAATGGCAGGAGTGTAAGTGACTGAAGATAATGAATGAGTCGTCCAGTGTTGGATGCGATTCAGTGCTGAAATGTAGCGCAGCGCGCGCTATTCCGGCGAGCCTTGCTCTCCGGAGCAAGCGGCGAGGCTGTGACCGTGGGGCTGGCGTGACGGGGGGACCTGGCGAGCCCAGCAGAGCTCAGTGAGGCTCTCGCCGTGTCTCAGCCCGGTCCCGGGGCTGGGAGCGCCTCTCCCGTCATGGTGCTGCACTCCTGATGCTTTCTTCTGGGAAAACTGAAGAAGCAGCAATGCCATTCTCTGTAACAATGCCTGCTGGTCACTTTGAGGCCAGTGGTCAGCAAGAAATGCAAATAACCTGCCCGCCTTCCCTCTGAGGGCCCCATCCGCCCCCAGGGCTGGCACTGCCTCTTGCTCGCAGTTCTGCCCCGGCTGTGCTCGAGGAAGGGCTTCGGGGCGGTGCGGACCCTGTGTCCACCGCTTGCCCAGCCGCCTCGGCTGGCCTCGCGTTCACCCACCCAAGCTGGCACCTCATTCCTTCTGCTCCTCCTTCGGCAGCTCCCGCTGTCCCAATCGGGGTCATTTGCTCAATGCTGAGCTCCTGAATCGCTGCCCCACGAGGTGCTGAGCCCACCCGAGGCCCCCCTGCCCCGTGTCCCCACGAGGGGTTTGTCCGGTGCCACGCTCCCCTGTCGTGCCCCAGCCCACTCCGGCCCGGTGGCTGCTAGTGCAGGTTTGGCATCGAACAGATTCAGCTCTTCCTCCTTAGGCTGAATACCAGTCCCTGCGTATTTCATTATTTGTCAAGGAATTTAATTTGTTAACTCAGTTTGGTCTGGAGCTCTCCTGGGTGTGGGGAGCGCTATGCTGCCAGCAAGAGCTCCTTTCTCTTGCTGCACATTGCTTGGTATCACTGTCCTCGTGGTCATCTTTTTTCCACCAAGCTTCCAGGACGCTCGTTGCACCGGTGCTTTCGACCAGGGCCAGGCGCTCCAGCTGTCGTTTCCTAGCCCCATAGCAGTGCTGTTGACGCAAGAGTGCCGCTGTTTTGGTTCTCATCTCTGCACTTCTGTCAGCGTCGCTCTATTTCGTTTGTGACTGTTCCCATCCTTCACTCGAGGACTCAGTTTCTGTGCTCCCAGAGCCGCAGCCATTTCCTCTGCCGGCACCACTGCTCCTCCATGCTCTGGTTCACAGCTCCTGCTGCCCCCCCTCTGCTGCCGTGGCTGACCTGGCATTATTTAATACCAGATTTGCCCCCACATGCCAGAATTCATATGCCAAAATTTTCCTGTTGAGATGCCTAACATAAGACAACCCACAAGCACCACGGCACCCATGCAGGGTGAGCTCAGCGCTGCGCCCAACGCAGCTCCCGGGGGCTCGGAGCACTGGGACGTTTCTGGGCTCGCGTCTCTCCTGCCCTGCCCCTGCTGCCCGGCAGCGACGCGAGAGCTGGGCTCAGGCGCGAGCGCTGGTTGCGGCTGCGGTCACCGCTCTGGTCACTGGCACGTGGAAACCTTCTCATGAGGTTGTTCACGTGCGGAGCATGGGTGCTGTGCCTGGACAGCTGCACAGCAGTCGGGAGATTCTCTTTTCATAAAGATGGGAGCAAAACAAACCATCGCTGAGGTCAATTATTTAGCTCTTGCTGAAAATCCTGCAGAGAGAGAATGCCACCAGGAGCCTGGGAACTGCCACGCTCTCTGCAGCCAGCCCTGAGCTGTGCTTCTCTGCACCCAGAGAGCAGCATGGACAGACGGACAGACAGATGGGGCTGTCACAGGGCTGTCGCTGCTGGGATAGAGCTCGCAGGAAGGCCCCGTTCAGCTGCGCGGTCAGCAGCAAGGCTGAGCAACCCCACTGCCCCTGCACCGCTGTGGGATGCGGCTTCCTCTACGAAGGGATTTTAGGTAGTACTTTCTGGACTAATTAAAATTTGCTGGAGTAATTGGGAGATAACAACCTCAGCACTTATTGGAATATGAGGCTTAACAGCCTGATTATTGCATGATTAAATCTTTACTGGCTATAAGAAATTTCAAGCATAATGCAAATTACGATACTTTCAGCCTTGCAGAATAATGAATTGCTGAAAGTCCTGGAGCCACCAAGCGTCCCTTCCACTGGGGACAAAAAGCATGAGCGCATGGGCAGCAGGGCCGTGGTGGCCTCCTCTCCCTGGCACTGTCCCTGTCCCTGTCCCCGTCCCCATCCCCGCCCTTCACAGGGAGCGGGGGCACCTGGAGCTGCCAGGTGGGATGAAGGCCAACCAGGCTGGGAACCTGCAGTGTTAGAGCACTTTGGGTCCCATCACGGGAGCTGCTAAATGTTTGCTAAGACAGGTGAGGGACAATATCCATCATCTTTTGGGACAATATACATCATCTCTTGGGGCAATATCCATCATTTCCTGAGACAATGTCCAGCATCTTTTGGGAAAATATGCATCATCTCCTGGGACAGTATCTGGCATGTCCTGGGACATTAGGCATCACCTCCTGGGACAATATCCATCATTTCCTGAGATGATGTTCATCATCTTTTGGGACAATATCCATCACCTCCTGGGACAATATGTGTCATCTCTTGGGGACTGCTCAAGACAGCGCAGGGTCAGGTCCTGGAGGGATTTGCCCATCAGCCCACCACACGCGGCTCCGTCCTGCAGCCAACACAGGCGGAGGCACCCGCACACCCCAGGGACCTACAGGGACAGCCCCCACGCTGCCGCGGGCTCCCCATGCCACTGGTGCTGCAGGCACAGCTCGTGCCCTGTTGAGGGTGCTGCCCTGCGGCGCCCCACTCGGCTCCGCCACCCCATGTGCAGCTCCGTGCCATTCATGGTTAGCAGGGAGAAGAGACTGGCACCCCAGGAAGCTTTCCCAGGCTCCTTTCAGCTCCGGGCATCTCCTGAGCCCATCGCAGCCCACGCACTCCCTGCTGTGCAGGGCGGCCAGAGCAGACTGCGGCCGTGCCCACGCCGTGCGCTCTCCATTCCCAGTGAGCGGCAGCGGCAGTTCGCTCCCCGCGGGCTGCCCGGCTGTGCTGGGACACCGGGAAGCGCCGCCTTCCCACCGGGGCCCAGCTGCACGCATTGCAGGGCTTTCTGCTTGAGCCCTGCATGAGGAAGGTGCTAACCCGGCATCTCATGGGGGTTCCCCCGCTGCCGCCCGCCCTGCCCCGGGCACCTCCGTAACAGCCCCAGTCACGGGGCTCCCGGCAGGAGCAGTGTCTGTGTGCCCGTCTGCCTGTGCGGCATCCCTGCACTGCAGGGCCACATCCAGCACCCAACAGGGCCCAGCCCGGGTGACCCTGCCCTGCGCCTGGACGTGCGCATTGCGGCTCTGCCGGGGGCCAGCACCCAAGCTGGTTTCACGCATGAATTTGGGGATGCTCTTCCTCTTGTGCATCACATTGCGCTTGTGCAGGCTGGCTTCCATCTGCAGTGGTGGAGCCTGCTGTCTCGCAGGATCCCGCTGCAGTTCCCAGGATTGTTCCTCCTCTGCGCCACCCTGTGCTACTCAGACTGACTGTAAATTAGCAGATAATGAAGTAGGAAAAGAACAGTATCTGTCGGGAGGAAAACAATCAGATAACAGCAGAAAATGCAAAATGCAAAATGCAAAAATAAAAACAAACCCCAGAACAATAATGTGCTGTGATTAAGCTGCTTAAAGAAATGCAAACAAGTTGCAATGAAGATGAAAACAAGTGGTGCTTACAGTGAGCACCAGAGGTAATTACAGCAAAAGCATCTAAAAACAGTGACTTTTGAACTCTTAGAGCAAACTGAGAGTGCTGTTTGAAACAGAAAACAAGTGAATATTGTGCTTGAACAAACCAGTTTAAACACGGTGAATTAACTAATGAGGAGGCTTGGCTGTTAAAATGCCTCTTTAAAGCACTGCCTTAGTGGTGCCTGTGCTCACAGCACTCGTGCAGAGAACCGGCCAGGGAGGTCTGGAGGCTGCCGGGGGCTTTGGCTTTTGTGCGGTGTTTACCAGAGGCAGGAGGCTGAGCGAGGCACCCGCAGGAAGGGTCCCGGCGGCAGGCACGGTCTTGGCCGCAGGCTGGGTGCTCCAGCACTGGGGCCCTGACAAGGAGCCACAGGCAGGCGCCAGCCTGGTGCAGCCTTGCATGCTCCCAGGGGTCACCAGTGGAGCTGGGCTCGGCCTGGCCCATGCTGTCACTTTCCAGCCCTGCCCTGTGGAGAGGCATCGCCTGCAGTCACTGACAGCCTCCCTCCCTCCTTTTCCCCACAATTTTAGCAGCCTCGGTGTTGCACCATCCACCTTGCCCATCTCCATCCTCAAGTAGAGTTTGCAGGAGCAGGATGGGCATGTTTGCAGCCTCCTTATGTGGCTGTGTGCGGTCATGGCTGTGCCTACACGGGAAACGAGGGTGCTGGGGGCACGCACAGGGTGCACAAGGGTGGCACAGGGCACGGGGGATGCTGGGTGCTAGCTCTGTGAAGAGGAACTGTTGCCAAAATGTTCTGGCAAACAGCACCAAGTGGGATGGTAGCTGGGGCTTGTAAAGGGCATCGAGTAGAAACACTCTCAAAACATGAAATTACGGCTCTAATTTCATCAGCCCCACCACTGTGGCCTCCACTGCGCTGGGGAGGATGCTATCAGGACTGCCAGCAAGTGCTCGCCGGTATGTGGAAGCGTCTCCTCCACATGCAGATGTGCTTGGAAAATTACCTCTGCTGAGCCCTTGTCACGGGGGTGCTGTGTCTCACAGTGGGGATCAGCAAATATATTCAGCTTGTAAGTAATAATTAAAAAAGGCGTGCTTCTCTTTACTGGCTGCTCGGCATCTGCCCAGAGTCAAGCTGAGATTTCTGTTTTGCTCAGGCAGAAATTAGGATGGATTTTTGAAAAACAAACCTTGGCAGGAAGGTCCACACGGCTCAAGGGCTGCTGTTAGGGCAGCATGGGGACCCTGGCCCTGCAGCCCTGTCCCGAGAGAGGCACAGGGGGAACCAGCACAGTCCCCGCAGGGCCCTATGGGGGGCCTATGCATGCCATGAGACTTTCCCTGTGGGACTGTCTCACTGTCACCCCCATCTCGCTGGGGATGCAAGTGTAGACATTTACAGCCCCTCAGCATTGCATTAATCACAGAATATCCTGAGTTGGAAGGGACCCACAAGGTCCAGCTCCTGGAAGGTGCAGTGAAAGCAGAAAGCAAGGCTTCCCTGCGCATGGGGGGCACCTCTCTGACAGATGCCCCCCCCCAGCCCCACTGCCTCTGCAAGGTTGGGAGTGGGAAGTACCCGAAGGCAGAAGCACCCAGGGAAACCGCTGCCCGGCCTCCCCCGCAGCCCGGCACAGAGCCCCCCGAGGGGGCTGCGACACCCCAGGAGGAGCTGCCAGCTCCCTGCAGTGGCACCGGGGTGACCTGGGGCTGCGGGGCGCGCAGCGCAGCTTGGACTCCTGCTGTCGATCCGAGGAGGACTTAGAGGAATACAGGCAGCTGCCACACTGCCGCTGGGGGAACAGCAGGGGCTGTCTGGAGGAGCCCAGAGCCCTCGAGACCTCCACGCTGCCGTGTATCGTGCAGTCATTTCCTGACCGTCAGGGTGCTGAGCATCACAGCGCTCACCGCCCACACCCCTCTTCGGACGAGGCTGGGCACCTTCTTCCAGAACGGGACCAAACTCTGTAGAAAACCTCTCAGCCCGAGGGTGCACGGGAAGGAGCAGCCGGGGGCAGAATTGTCCCTTCTCCACTCAGTCTGCAAATTGAATAACTCAAGCTGCAACCACTGCAGTGAAGATGCCAATGGCCGTGAGCCCATGGGCAGGAGGCTCCTGAACGCTCCCGGCACTGCCAGGTGAGCACGGGCACTGCGCACGCCATGTGTGGGACAACGGCTGGGGCTGGTGCTGGCAGCACCCCGGGGAGGTGCAGGCGCTGAAGTGGCAGGATGCCCTCTGGGGGGCGTGTAGGGCTCGCCCCCTGCCCTCAGCGTTCCCTCCTGCGGGACCATGCACCGTCACCTGTATTGCGGCCTGTTGCCCTCTTGCATGTCAGCCTGTGCTCTGGGACGACCTGGAAGATGCTGGTTTGCCTCCTTTAACCCCAACGAGCAAGTGCCTCAGCTCCCAGCCCTCTGCTGGGAGGGAAGGGGTTGGATCCTTTCTGGGACACAGCTGGGGACAGACTCGAGCAGATTGTGGGCGAATTGGTGGGTACAACAGGTCTCCTGAGTCTGCAACAGGGCTGTGTTTTAAGAGAGCTGCTGAGGACCAAGGGCAAGATGTTACGTTTGGGACTACTCTGGGGCCATTGCATACGCCTGAGGCTTGATTTGCACTGGAGCCCCATCTCCATACAGCTCCTTGCTGGCTCCTGGTGCGCTGGGGAAGGGGAAGTGACGCAGGGGCAATGCAACAAGCTCTGCCTGCCCTGGAGGTGACGGCAGCTGGCCACAGCGATGGAGCCTTGGTGTTGGTGTTGGTGCATGAGCTGGGCAGATAAAGGCTCTGCTGTTGGAGCACTGGTGCTTCTCCCCTGGCAGTACGCTGCCCCAGGCACTGTGCTGGGACGGAGGGCTCGGTCTGCAGGCACCCATCAGGTCAAGGGCTCATCTCCAAATGCCGTGGCGGATGCATGGAGCTGCACCACCGCTGCACCAGGCTGCTGGCTCCACCTAGCGCCTTTCCCCCATTGAGTGTCACAGCTGGGAGCCTGCTGTGCTGTGCTGCAAAGCCCCCCCAGTGTCACCCGCAGCAGCTCCTCCTCCCTGGCCCAGGACCTTGTCACCTCACTGAGCCCTCGGCTCTGTGGCTGCTCCTGTCTGCCCCGGCACGAGGGCTCTGAGCCCTGAGCACCCACAGGGCGATGAGGATGCTGCTGTGCAGGATGAACGCCAGCTCTGCTCCTGTGCCATGCCAGGTTTCCGTGCATCAGCTGATGCCGAGCGGCTTTGTTGCTACCACCACTGAATGGCGAGGTCTGCGCAGGACGGGGCTCGGGAGCTGCCCCACCCATGCCTTTGGGCCTACGCTGCTTTGGGCTGAGCTGCTTACAGCCTGAGGCGTTCCGGGCCAGGCTTGCGCTTCAGCAAGCGGCCTGGCTGCATGTCACCACCGCGGGCAATGTGCAGCACCTCTCCCAGTGCAGCGCCTCTCCCAGCACAGCGCTATTTGCCAGCTGGGTCCTCCTCGGCTCATCATGTCTGTGATGTGGAAATGCCTTGAAGTGGAACAGGGTCAGCAAGTGGATGATTTCCAACGCCCTTCTTCCTCTTTCCAGTATTTCCTACACAAACAGCCACCTGGGTTGTGTTATCTGAGCATCATGAGATATTGCTCAGGTTTGAGATGCGCTCAGGTTTGTCCCACATGTGGGTGATCCATTAGGAGCCTTTCTCGGTGGCATTCAGAAATGATTCCCAGGCCATGTTTACCCTGCTTGTTCAGCACAGCGCTGGACAAACATTGGCACTGTGAGCACAGCGTGCTGCTTGCGCTGCTCCGGAAGGCGTTTCGCCCTCCTCTGTGCTTTTGTCCCCATCCAGTCACTGGAGGGGAAAAGGCAGCACATCCAGGCGGCTTGAGACGCGCACCCAGTGCCCTCCCGTCTCAGCGTGATGCAGATTGTCACCTGTTCACCTGGAGCTAGCTGGGTTACGTGTGTCCTCAGTGTGCGTGACGCGTGGCCAATGCTGCGCCCTTGCTCCTGCTCTCCGCAGGCACGGCTGCGCTGCTTCAGCCTGCGGCTGTGCACCTGTGCGTGCCGTGGCACGGAGACCCAGCAGCACCGATGTGGCACCGGTGTGCCCGCCAGCAGGCCTCATACTGTGACCTGGTTTTCAGTGTTGTGACTCTCCTCTCAGGGAACGGGAGCGCAGCAGAGCCCAGGGGTCTGATGGCCGGGGTCAGCTCAAGAGCCATGCGGGACGGTGCCTGTGATAACAGCCCTGCCCTCCACGTGGCCACTGTCAGGAAGAAACCACTGAGGAAGCAAGCAAGGAAATGCAGCAGGTTGGGGTGGGCTTGGATGGGAAAGGAGCAGGCTGAGCACTGATCTCCTTTCATGCATGTGAAGAAAAAGCTGTGGCTGTGCCTGCTGGGGACTGGGAGGCTGGACAGGAGCAGGACCCCGGGCATCTGGCACTAGACCTACTGGGAAGAGCCCAGCGCAGGGCCCCGAGGTGCGGGAGGGCCTGGAGCCCCTGTGCCGGGAGGAGAGGCTGCGAGAGCTGGGGCTGCTGGGCCTGGAGAGGAGGGGGCTCCGGGGGAGCTCCCCCGCGGCTGCCAGGGCCTGCAGGGAGCTGCGGAGAGGCCGGAGCCGGGCTCTGGCCAGGGGTGCCCAGGGCCAGGAGCAGAGGCCCCGGGCCCAGCCTGGAGCACGGGAGGTGCCCTCTGGGCCCCAGGAAGCGCTTCTGTGCCGGGCGGGGGCCGGAGCCCTGGCCCAGGCTGCCCAGAGAGGGGCTGGGGGCTCCTGCGGGGGGGTCTCCAGCAGCCGCCTGGACGTGGTGCTGGGCGAGCGGCTCCGGGTGGCCCTGCTGGGGCAGGGGGGAGACGGGGTGCCCAGTGGTGCCCCCAGCCCCAGCCACTCAGGGAGTCTGTGCTTGGTCTGATGGTGGCCAGCAAGCTCCAAGCTGTTGGCATGGATCTGTGGGGCTGGGGGGAAAGGGCAGACCTCCCAGGAGATGGGAAAGGGGGAAAGAGTGGTAGCAGTCCCTCCACAAATGGGAAAAGGGGAAATATAGGAGAGCAGTCAACCTGCCTCTAAGTTCATGGAAAATGACATGGAGAAACCTGTGACTGCCATAGTGCAATAGCTGAGGAACAAGCAGCACCCAGCCGGTCTGGATTCCTGTTGCGATAGGTGTCAGCTTGGTTCAGAGAGGCCTTCTACTGGCACCTCTCGCAGCCACAGCACCAGCGGAGCACGGCTGCAGCAAAGCTGCTTGGAGCAGTGTGCCCGGGGCAGGTATCGGTGATCCCAGGCCTGGGGCACCCCCTACCCCCCCAGGCTTCTCAACACTGCCAAAAGCTGCTGCCAAATCTGCAGACAACACAGGGGGGCCTGCACGAACGCTGGGTCCGTGAGTTTGAGCTAATATTGATGTGTCGTGAAAGCACCTGAAGGCACTGGAGGATGCCGGGGCAGGACTGTCAGTTGCACAGACACAGCGCGCTGTGGCATCGCAGGCGAGGGTGCATCAGCAGGTCACAGTGCTGTGAAAGAGGCAGACGCCGTCCTCAGGAGGGTGGACGGGAGCACCGTCCCTAGGGGCTGTGAGGTGACTGATGCTCCTGTCCCGTGCAGTGGGGCAGCTGCGGCACGGCTGCAGCTGTGGGCAGGCACTGCCACAGCACCGGGGCAGGGCGGTGAAAGTGGCCACAGAGCTGGAGGACCCGAGGGAATGATCTGGGGTTGCAGGGCTGGGGAAGGGCAGACCTGGGGCTTGCAAAGTGACTGGGAAGGGGAAGGAGATGAGCTGCTCTCATGGGGGTTGAACAAGGAGGAATGTGTTCAAATTGCAACACAAATCAAGAGCGGACATCAGGAACAAACAGATAATGCGAGAGAGAGCAGGGCAGTGAGAGGAAACTTGCCCAAAGCAGGTTTGCGGCAGAGGAACTGATGCTTTTGCACACAAGGGAGACATTGGCCACGGCTGTGCCCGCAGGGGTGGTGTAGCCCATGGCCAGGGGCCGGCATGGGGGCAGGTGAGGCAGGGACGCGTGGCGCGGGGCTGGTGCTGCTGCAGAGCCTGGTGGTGGACGATGGGCTGCTGCAGGCCTGGTGGTCGCTAACGAACCGCGCTTCTGCAAGGCGCTGAGCCTGGGGAGCTTGCACTGCCCGAGCCCCTGCAGGCACAAGTGTGGGTGCGCTCCCACTCCGCCCTTGTTAAGGATCAGGAGAGGATGAGTCCCCCGGGCTTGGCAGAGGAGCACTGACGGTGAGCTGAAGCTCAGCCCTGGCCTTGTACAAACCCTTTCCAGGAACAGGTCCCGCATTCACTGCCCGGCCTGCCATGCTTGCAGCTTGCCCAAGAGCATCCCCATGCATCTCAGTGCTGGGAGGCAGAGCTGGAGTCACCCGCTGCGAGACCCTGCTGTCTCTGGGCAGGCTGATGGCCCCAGCAATGCCCCAGCCCCGCGGATGGGCAGGGGATGCTCCTTCTGCCCCTCACCTGCTGCCGGGCAGAGCCGGCTCCAGGCTGGGACTGGGGCAGGGCTGCAGCTCTGACAGCGCGAGGGCCGTCTGGTGCCCTGCTGCTGCTGGGGAGCTCTGTGGATCTGTCCCTGCTCTGGTCCCCTGCTCGGGGGCTGCTCACACAGTGGCTGCCAGTAAAGCAAACGGGGGGCAAGCCTTGGTGCTGCCTGGGGGACAGGGTCTGGCAGCACAGCCTTGCCCTCGGCTCTCTGTGGCTCCTGGCTGGGTCGGGCTCCGTCGGGAGGAGGACAGCTCATGTCCATGTTATCTGCAGGCGTGCACCAGAGCAAGCCTAATGGCAGGAGAGGAGGAAGATGCGGATGTGGCCATGGCCACGGCACCCGTGCAGGCAAGGGATGGTGCCGCTGCGCGATGCTTCACCGGTGCTGCATGAATAAAAGCTTAGTGTCATCAGCTGGCTGCTTTCGATAGCACACAGCTGCTGTTTTGTACCTGATGCAGCTCACGGTGAGGGGGGTGATAAATGTGCCGTGGCAGCTTGTGAGTGGTGAGGTCAGAACAGACTGAACTTCCGCCGATTACGGTCCTGCCCTCCTCCAGCCCAATGTCCGCTCGCTCTTGCCGTGTGATCTCCACCTCATGCAGGTAAAGCTCTCATAGGGAAGATGATCCTGAAAGCAAAAATAGCATTTCTGGAGCACCAGTACTGTTGTTTCTCCGCATCTTTGTTCTCTTGACCTCGAGGATGTGCAGTGTTTGCTGCCGAGCTATTATGAGCTGTGAGCATCATGTTCTGCCTCCTCTCGCTTACTGTGCTCTTCTTCCTGGGAGAAAGCACTTAAAGGTTAAATACATACTAGTGGTCGCTCAGTGAGTTTCTGTAGTTGAAAAGGCAAGCATAAAACAAACACTGTGCATTTGGGCAATCACTGAGTGAGGATTTCAGCGTTGCCCCCCCAGAACAGCACAGCCCAGCTTTGGTTCTGGAGCAGGAGACAGGGCTCCTCCCGAGTGCCTTTTCTGGTGTGAATGATTCCCCTCCCTCTAGAAGAAGTGGGTGAGAGAAACATCAAAAGCATCAGCATCAACCCGGTGGGATTCTCCTTAGCTGCGGCTGTGCCACAGCAGAGGGACCGAGCCTCGTGCAGGGCAGTGTGGGGATTTCTGCACTCACGGTGCCCCATGGAGTGGGGAGGAAAGCGTCGCATGCCTGCTGTCCCTGCCTTGCATGTTGCAGGTGCTGGGAGGAAAAGGGACTGTGCAATAAACAGCAATAATTAAAAAACCTTCCAAACAATGGGCTGTGTTAGCGTAGCTGGCGGTGCTGCGGTGGGAGCCAGCTGAGCCCAGCCTGGGAAAGCGAGCAGGTGAGGCTGCTGATCTCGGGCAGGGAGCACGGACTGTGCCGAGCCTGTCCATCCGCCTCGCCCGCTTGCTCTCGAGCTGCCAGGCTCGCTCCTGTCCCCACAGGGCAATGCTGCAGTGGGGAAAGGGGGGGATGTGAAGTGGGGGGACCAGAGCAGCAGACCGGTGCCCCTTGGTGGGCGCTGTGTCCCTGCTGGCCACAGCCCTGGGCGCAGACCGGGGGGCTGTGGAGATGCTCTGGTGTGTCACAGGCAGCCCCCAGTAGAGGTCTGAACTGCCGGGGGTCCAAACCGTGTGCAGATCCCCACCAGTCAACGTGCGCACACGTGTGTGAGCATGTGCCATGCCACCAGGTAGCAGTGCACCGTAAAGCAGCCAGGATGGAAGCCGAAGGGCTGTGATGGAGCTCACGTGCCGCTCCCCGCGTCTCTGATAAGTCAGAGCTCACTGCAGCACGTTCTGCACACCTGAGGTATCCCAGAGAGGATGATGAGGGTCTAAGCGGGGGCTGCACCAGGGTGTATGTGCCTTGGAAACCCACCTGGGGGCTGGCGTCCCCATGCCATGCCAGGCAGCGGAGCCCCCTCGCCCCCCCTATTTGTCCCCCGCCACAGCACCGCACCCCGGCCAGAGCCTCCCAGTGCCTCTGCCACCATGGTCCCGCTGCAGCAGGATCCGTACCCGGGCTCAGCCACGGGTCTGCATGGGCTGGTGGTTCTGCGGCATTTCTTACCTCGCAGAGACCTCTAGAGTCCACTTGCCTGAGCGCTCGGTGTTTCTCCAGCCTGGTACGTGTGGTGCCGGCCCCGGAGGCTGCAGCACGCACCAAGCACTTCAGCCCCGCTCCTGGCTGAGCCCCTCGCGTCCCAGCCACAGGGAGCCCCACAGAGGTCCCTGTGCATGACCTGTGCAGGGGGCACAGGGCCTCCCCTGCGTGCTCACCCTCAAGGTGTCATCTGTTCCTGGGCCTCCACCCTTGCTCTGTTCCCCATCCCCGTGGTGCTGGATGCTGGGGCAGGAAGCAGTATCCCCAGGAGCAGCCCCACAGAATCCCAGAGGCTGGGGGCACCCCTGTGCACCCCGTCTCCCCCCTGCCCCAGCAGGGCCACCCGGAGCCGCTCGCCCAGCACCACGTCCAGGCGGCTGCTGGAGACCCCCCCGCAGGAGCCCCCAGCCCCTCTCTGGGCAGCCTGGGCCAGGGCTCCGGCCCCCGCCCGGCACAGAAGCGCTTCCTGGGGCCCAGAGGGCACCTCCCGTGCTCCAGGCTGGGCCTGGAGCCCCTGGGCCCAGTGCTGGGCACCCTTCCTGATGCCCATGTGCGTGTGGGACGTGGTGTAGCGGGGGCTGCTCCGGGGCCCCCTGGGGACCCTCAGCCATTTGCTCCGAGGTGGCCACAGCAGCCGCTGGCACTGGGCACGGGGAGGCAGCGGTGGTGGAGGGGGCGGCTGGAAACTGGATGTGTCCTGGCGGTAGGAGAGCCAGAGCTCTCGTCTTGTGGTGCAGCAGCAGCGCGTCCCTCCAGCTGCAGCGCAGTGCTCGCTCTCTGCTCAGCGAGGGCGGCTCAGCGAGGGCGGCCGTAGTCACCGGCTGCAGAAGAGATTGCTGCCCACCCTGGAGGAAACCCAACTTGTGACATGGTTAGCTTGGCATAAAGCAAATTCCTTCCTAAAATGAGGAGTGAGGGGAATCTGAATGATGCATGTTGAAATGCACAATGCATAAGAAGAAAGACAAAAGCATTTTTTCTAATTCTGGGCATGACTCCCTTTGAAAATTTCATGACTGCTGTGGTTGTTGCAACCCACTGCTGGGGAGCTGTTGCCCTCCCAGGAGCCGGGGCCTCCCCTGGGCCCCAGAGCTGTGGGAGGCATTACCCAGCTGGGGAGGGGGAGAGGCGGCTGGGGGGGAAGGCGCTGCAGGGATGGGGTGGGTCAATGTCCCTGCAGGGCACTGCTGAAGGGCCTCCTCTCTGGCAGTAAAGCACTTCAGAGTAGGTGTGACAAGCAGAATGCATTCTTTTCCTGCCATGGAAGATCCCGCCAAAGATAAGGGGGTTTTAAGGTGAAACTCGCTTTGTGATGCCATGGTGTCAGGGAGGAAGCTGGGCGCAGAGAGCCCCGCTCTGCCCAGCCCCTCGGCAGGGCTGGAAGGGTCGCGGTTCCCCCAGCATGACACCAGCCAGCGGCCGGATAGTGCAAAGCTCTGTGCACCAGAGGAGCTGCAGAAGGTTCGATGTTAACATCATCCTCGCGTCTGCAATCCGTGCAGGGTCTTGGGCTGCCCAGGCTCCATCCGCAGGCTGCAGCCTAGCCCCGACCGTGCCTGGGGAGGCGGTGAGCAGGGACATTGCTGGCCCCGGGGGTGGGAGGGACGAGCGGAGGTCCCAGACCGGCCACATCCCAGAAGGGGCGACAGCCTCACCCATGCTCTGCGGGAGCATCGTCCTTGGTCTGTGCACCTCACCAACTGCGCATTGCTCCTTCGGTAAAGAGAGCGTCCAGCAATCAGAGAGTGTAGTGATAGGACAAGGAGTAATGGCTTTAACCTAAAGGAGTGCCCAAGGCCAGGCTGGATGGGGCTTTGGGCACCCTGGACTGGTGGGAGGGGGCCCTGCCCATGGCAGGTGGTTGGAATTAGATGGGCTTTAAGGTCCCTTCCAACCCAAACCATTCTGTGATTGTGTGAAATATCCACAGCGTGTTCCCAGGGAGCTCTGGAGTTAGCAGGGTTTCCAGCTGGCCACAACGCTTCCCTGTGCCCGTTCCAAACACCTAGGAGTGAGCACAGAGCTTTCTCCACCAACTTTGACAGCAAGAGCCCAAAGCAGGCGTGCAGCAGCTTGGGTGCAAGCAGCCACTCGAGGCTCCTGCTGCAGCCAGGCAATGGCTCGTGCGCACCCGCGTGCTCCCATCACTGCCCCTCTCTGCAGGGCCAGCCCAAGGGTCCTGTGGTGCAGGAAGGCAGCGGCTGCGTGGGGCAAGCGCTGTGCTTTGCTGCTGAGAGCACAGGGTGCTGGGAACATGTTCAGAGCATGTCGTGCCAGGTGGGAAGCCAAAGCTTGTCCTGAATTAAAGGGCTGCGAACCGCACTCTGGATCTGGAAGAGATTCCCCCCAGCAGGTACGGTAGAAGCAGAGCCCGTTCCTGTTCCCTGGTTGCTCCATCAGCCAACAGCCCTCAGTGCCGCGCAGCGGGCACCGGCTGAGCCTGCCAGGTTTGCATAAGGAGCTGACTCATGCATGACTCGGCTCATCAGGGGCTTTATTTCAGAGCACTGTGATAGGAAACGGGCCCTGGGTACACCCAGGGCATGCAGTGGGTTTTGAACATGCTCCAGGGAAGGGGACGGTTGCATTTGTTTTGCACGGGTGCTCCCCAGCGCAGCACCAGCGCTGCTGTTGGACAGCGAGGGGCCAGGGGTGATGCTCTGCTTGGTGCCGTGTCTCGGCACCCTCCGGCCCCGCACTCCACGGCCGACGCTGGAGGGGGGCGGCTCGCTCGGTGCTGCAGCCGGGCTGCTGGGCGATGCCGACCAACTCAGCTGCTGAAGCTGCGCTTGTCACCTCTGCCCAGGCCTGGTGCTACCACGTTACCTCACTGTATGACATCCAAAAGATCTTGGTGTGAGTCTGCAGGTTGCCTACAGGTCTGTAAGGGAGCATTTTCAGGTGTGGCTTTGCAGCGGGTGCCTGCGTCACCTCTGCCTGGTGCGATCGTCGCTCCAAACAGTCAGGGTCTGACACAGCACCAGGGGTCCCGGGGGCTGCTGCTCACGGGGGGAGGAAGACAACAGAGGGCAAGGGGAAAGCATCCCCCAGGAGCTCCCCGCTACAGGGCTCGAAAAAGCCACGGTGACCTGGGCTGGCAGGGGGACAATGCTGCTGGGCTGGGCTGGGGCCCCTGCAGCCAGCGCTTCCCAGGTGCTGCGCTCTCTGCATGCTGACCACACACTTCTAGGAGCCGGGAAGTGGGACGGCTCTTCCTCACAAGCCCTGCGCTTTCGGGCTGAAAGGCTTTGCCCAGCTCTATTCTGTACAAACCACGGGGGGAGAAATAAAAGGAAATGAAAAACCATGCACTGATAAGATGAACCTGCCACATGGGTTTGGAAGATCTCCTGCAGGTGCCAAGATGCCAGGCACGGTTTGACGGGAGAGCGATCACCGTTATCAGAGTGGCCGGCTGGAACAGGCATGTCTTCTGGCACAAGCTGTCCCCAGACACCGAGATGTTCAGGAGCCTTGGAGCATTCCCGCAGAAATGGGGTTCCCTTGGGACACCCTCAGCCACTGTGTGCTGCGTTCCATCGCGCAGCGGAGCCGGGACGTGGTGGAAAGCGCTGGGCTGCCTCCCCGCGGATGGGGCCCGGTGCCCCCGTGCCCTGCTCCCGGCGACCAGGAGCAGCTGGTGGCAGTGCCAGCCCTGCCCGGTGGGGCTGACCCCTCCCAGGCCCCGGTGGTCCAGCCACCGTGCCCCTCTGCCAGCAGAGCTGCATTGGGAATTACTGCAGTGCTTCAGGAGCAAACCCATCTTCCCAGCAAACATTGGCAGGGACCTGGGCGGGACTGAGCATGATCGTTACTGGTGGTGTTCAGGTGTTTCCAGGCCGAATGATGAATGTGTCACTGCAGGCCAAGTGGTATAGAATTCACACTTCTTTGTTTCATACAAAAAATACAATTGCTCTCAATTATTTTGCTTTGGTTCTGGGTGGAAAACAATAATCAATTCATAGAGTCCTATCAGTTCAGACCCATTTTTCTGCTGCATTGATGGATCTTTGACATGTTGGTTGCAGGCAAAGTATTTTCAGATCTTTTAATTATTTTTTTGCATCCTTTGAACAGAACCGTTGCTCCAGTTCTTTTCTTGCAACCATCATGTACTTTAAAAATGACTTTGCAATAACAGTGTATTATAAATTATGCAGTTCTGGTGTTTCTGGTTTTCCAGTTGGTGCCAGTTCAGACCAGCAGTTCAAGCTGGGCGGAAATCTCTGCAGCCTTCACTGTTTTGCAACGCGACTGAGCCAGCTTGGTGCTTGGGGGCACTCTCAGGCTTCATCACGCGTAGATCATTGACCATGGGCTGGAGGCAGAGGGAGGAACCCCTTGCACAGAGGCATGGGGCACAGTAAGCAGAGCTCAGAGGCTGTTCTGGGAGGTTTCACCAGCACCACAAGACAATGGCTGCTCCGTGGGGGACATGGCACGGCCTGGGTGCCAGGGCGCTGGCTGCGGGTGCGCAGCCAGCTCTGCTAAGATGCAGCCTGTGTCTGGGCAGGGAGCAAGTGGAAACACTTGTGATGCAAATGATGGAGAAGCAGGAAATGTCTTGACTCACCTGAGATCATTACCTGCGGTTAATCTTTAATGCACATGTGGTTTAAATGCCCACAAGCTGCTGGGCTGATGCTCCTGCTGCGGTTCGGGAGGGGAAGGTTCGCCACTGCCGTCCCTCGGCTGCCCCGCGCCCGGGTGAGTTGCTCTGTGCTAACATCGGCGCTCAGGGCACGTTCCTGTCTGAAGCGAACGAGAGGCAGTAAGTCGGCAGGTGAGAGAAGTCTGTTTCCGTATCACTGGAGGGGAGGCGTAAGGGCTCACTGAGCTGCTTTGCCCGTATGCAGTCAGGCACCGGCAGGCTTTGGTGGCTGGGAAAGTTCCCAGGTTCATTTAATTCACAGTTCTAGACCTGGCCTATTTGCCTCTGTTGAATTATTGCTGTGTTCAGCTCTGGGGCCCCCAGCACAAGAAGAACATGAACGTATTAGAGCGAGTCCAGAGGAGGCCATGAGGATGCTCAGAGGCTGGAGCAGCTCTGCTGTGGAGACCGGCTGAGAGAGTTGGGGTTGTTTGGCCTGGAGAAGAGAAGGCTCCGGGGAGACCTCACAGTGGCAGGAGAGGGACTCCTTGTCAGGGAGTGCAGTGATAGGACAAGGAGTAATGGTTTTAAACTAAAAGAGGGTAGATTTAGATTAGTTATAAGGAAGAAATTCCTCACTCTGAGGGCGGTAAGGCCCTGGCCCAGGCTGCCCAGAGAAGCTGTGGGTGCCCCATCCCTGGCAGTGCCCAAGGCCAGGCTGGATGGGGCCTTGGGCAGCCTGGGCTGGTGGCAGGGGGCCCTGCCCACGGCAGGGTGTTGCAGTTAGA
Organism: Anseranas semipalmata; assembly: GCA_013399115.1. Classification (NCBI taxonomy): domain Eukaryota; kingdom Metazoa; phylum Chordata; class Aves; order Anseriformes; family Anseranatidae; genus Anseranas; species Anseranas semipalmata. The sequence continues at coordinate 79,241 of VXAA01003420.1, forward strand.
TGATGTTTAAGGTCCCTTCCAACCCAAACCATTCTGTGATTCTGTGATTCTATGATTCTGTGTGACTTTAGAAATGGAAGAAGGAGTTGGATAAATATTCATGATGGGCTGAAGATCTCCTCTATAGTGACTGATGCTTTCAGTGGACTTTTGGCTCATAGAGGACAAGCTCCTTTCTTCATGGAAATGATGAGAAATGCCAACACGTCATGCACTCGGATACCCACAGTTCGCAATAAAAACAAAACCAGATGCGAGTGAGCCTGAAGATCGAAGGTTTATCTTCGGTCCAAATCAAGCCAGTTTTCCTGCATCCCAGCCTTGCCCCAGGCTTCTCCAGGTGTATGACAGAGCATGCACGGGGTGGGGGGATGCAAACAGGGGCAGATCTCGGGGGGAGCACATACAAACAGCAGTGCTGCACCGTTCCTTCTGCTCAAAGCCCTTGTCTTGGCAAAGGGTCTACAAAGGACTCTGCAGGCTTGGCTTGTTTGTATTACACAAACCTGCCAAAAACAAAACCTGATCAGCGCTTCACGGTGAGCTCTGGCACTTTGGGAACTGGAGAAAGCTGCACAAGGCATGGGCTCAGGGGCTGGGAAGGTCTCGCGTCGCCTGAGCATGTTTGCCAGTGTTTGGCTCTGTAATCCCTGTGGGATGGGCAAGAGGCACAAAAAGCACTTTGCATCATTTGCAAATGGACAAACATGCTTCCATGGGTGGAAATACGGGGAGAAACAAGTCCAGCAGAAGTTCGAGGGGTGGTAGTTGTGTGTCAGCCACATCCAAGACACCTGGCAGTGTTGGAACTGGTACACTTTTCATTCCTGTTTTAGCAGTTTGTAGAAGGAGCTCTCAGAAATGAACTGGCCACTGATCTGAACAGATCAAGACACTGTATTATTTCGTCTGCCTGAAGAAACACACAATGCAACAAAGCTGACAATAGCCTGCTGGCTGTGACTAGGCAAATAATGGTGACTTTACAAGCCTTTTTGTGACAGTGTATAAAGCAGAGAGAGACAGACCCGGCCTGTTGCACAGTGCAAGTGGAGGGACAGAGATGTTTTTCTTGCAGCCGCAGCTCATGAGGGTCGATAGGGAAGGATGAATAGATGCCTCTGTACAGCGAAATGCACCAAGTGAGGCCCTGGCCTCAGGAACGGCTCAGTTTGGAGGCCAGTTGCAAACAGGACATTGCACGCACCGGTTTGCACATATCTGTAGGTGTGCATGGGCTAACGCCCAGCTCGCCAGGCATTATTTATCCTGTTGTCTTTCTCGTACAGAGCAGAATCAGGCTGACGGGGGGCACAGCAGCACCATGTACGAGCTCAACGAAAGCAGCTTCGATCCTATCACCTTCGTCCTGACAGGCATCCCGGGCATGGAGGAGTCCCATATCTGGATCTCTGTCCCCTTCTGTCTGATGTACATCACTGCAGTGTTCAGCAACTCCGTCCTCCTCTTCATCATCGTCACGGAGAGGAGTCTCCATGAGCCCATGTACCTCTTCCTCGCAATGCTGGCTGTTTCTGACCTAATGCTTTCGACCACAACAGTGCCCAAAATGCTGGCGATCTTCTGGTTCAGTGCCAGAGAAATTTCCTTCGACGCCTGCATTACTCAGATGTTCTTCACCCACTTCAGCTTCATCGTGGAGTCGTCCGTCCTGCTGGCGATGGCGTTCGACCGCTACGTTGCCATCTGCGACCCGCTGCGGTACTCGTCCACGTTAACCCCCTCGGTGATCGGGAAGATAGCGGTGACTGCCGTGGTCCGGGGGTTCTGCATCATGTTCCCACCCATCTTCCTGCTGAAGCGGCTGCCCTACTGCGGGCACAACGTCATGCCCCACACCTACTGCGAGCACATGGGCATCGCCCGCCTGGCCTGCGCCGACATAAGAGCCAACGTCTGGTATGGGCTGACGACGGCACTTCTCTCCTCCGGCCTGGATGTCGTGCTCATTGCCGTCTCGTACGCACTCATCCTCCGGGTCATCTTCCGGCTGCCGTCCCCGGAGGCCCGTCTCAAAACCCTGAGCACCTGCGGCTCCCACCTCTGCGTGATCCTCATGTTCTACATGCCCGCCTTCTTCTCCTTCCTCACGCACCGGTTTGGCCACCACATCCCAGGTCACATTCATATCCTCCTGGCCAACCTCTATGTCGTGGTCCCGCCGATGCTCAACCCCATCGTGTACGGGGTGAGGACGCGGCCGATCCGGGAGCGCGTGGTCCGCCTCCTCTGCCCCGCGGGGCAGTGCCCCTGCCCCGGCTGGGGGAGCTGGTGCTGAGGGAAGGGGGATGCGGGACAGGGTCCGGAAGGCAGCGCCAGGCACGGCCGCAGTTCTCGCCCCGGAGGAACAAACTTGCCAAGAGGTTCTGGAGAAGCTGAGGGTGATGGGGTTTCTGGGAATGTAAGCTTGGGCCATCAGCCTGTTCATTGCTACTGGTTTCTCCTTGAGTGCTCCCTCTAGCAGGGACTGGGGCAAACAGGTCAGGTGAGGAGCATCGTGGCTCTTGTGCCTGCTCATTTACCCTTACCCTCTGCTGCTAATTTTGTTTGCTGTCCTACAGCTTCATTTCTGTTTGCTCCTTCGCTGTTACCTCAGTGCCTGGCCCACGAGCACCTCGCCAGTCACCAGACCAGAGCCTGGTACCACTGCCCACAGCTGGATGGGCAAAGCGCTGCTTCCCGTGGCGCGGGTAATGTCCGTCCTCCTGTCCTCACGGGCATGGCGCGCACTGCTGAGGCACCCCGGAACCTCCTGCTGCTGAACGTGTTTACACACTGAGAGCCCTGTGAGGTCAGGATGGGCTCTATTGCCCCGTGTTTAAGGGAAATGTCTGTTAAACCACAATGTCCAAAACTGAATTCAAGACTCTAGTACAGACTGCAGAGGGACAATGGTCTCCTACATCCTACACATCCCATAGGGACATTTTCTCTCTTTGCAAAAACATCACACTGCTGAGCAGTGCTTGGTGTGAGGTACATCGCACCTCGGGATCCTGCCCTGCCTGTACTGCTGGCTGATTACTCACCACTTTATTGCTGTACATTCGATTTACACCAAAAGAGCTTTGTTGAACTTCTTCTTGTTCCTCACACTGGTGTATGCACCAGTTGTAGCAATAATGTCTCCTTCTACCTAAGGTCTACCTAAGGCCATCAGTAATTCCTCGTTTTACCTGAAGCCAGTGGCAATCTGCCTCCGTGCAAACATGAAGAGTGAGCACTAGATATTGCTGGAGGAGCAGCAGGACAGTTTTGCACATCTGTATACAAGCGGAGTGTAATTTCTCATTAATCTGATCAGCAAGGAGAGCCCTTCTCCTTTCCTCTTCCTTCCCCTGCAAAGACGGCAATGCAGGCTTTCAGGGCAAACTCATCCACTGCCTCCCCTGTGGTGAATCTCACGAGTGGCCGCGTCAGGAGGAGGAGAGGCTCTCGTCCCAGCGCCGTGAGCACTGGCACTGCTGAAGTCTCCCAGGTGGACATAAAGTCCCGTGGGCAGAAGAGAGTGGAGGCAGCACGGGAGACCTCAGGGGGAAGCTTGCTGGAATTTCTGGCATCCTGCTGAAAGGTCGGTGTAGTCTGCACCGCTTTCACGGTGGGTTTTGTCACATCACTATAAAGTGTGGGACCGTGGAGACACCGACAGCAGCAGTCACAGTCTGGCCAGGAGCCGTCTGGTTCCCACAGCCTGGACGAGAGCAGGACCCTGTGGCTGGAGCGCCTCAGTCCCGGGGCAGCAGCACAGCCACGCTCCCGTCTGCACAGCTCTCATTGCTGAAGCGCAGTGGTCCTGCTGCCAGCGCTCTGCGTAGCATTACTCAGGTGGGTGGCACGCGTCCAGATGGGACCGATCCGCTGTCTCGTCCCCAGAGCACGGTCCCGGTGGCTGTGCTGGCTCAGTGGTTAAATGTCCAAACTGCAACCCATTAGCATTGCTGGGATGAGGAAGAGGAGGGGATGCACCAGAGCCTGGAGACCTTTCCTTCATGCTTTCCTTTGTGTTTTACCAGGTGGGAAGCTGAGATAAACACTCACTTCTCTCTGCATTGCACCTACTGTCTGCTCCATGTCTCTTACACACCACTCAGAAGCAGTGGGGCCTGGGCACTTTTCGGTGCCCCTGTTTTGCCCAGGGACTTCCTTGGATCTGGCCAGTGACACCCTTCCTCACCTGGGCAGCAACCAAAGTCTTTTGAACGCAGTAATTTGGAACAACGTCTGAAGGCTCATGCTCTGCAGTCCAGCTCCCACAGCAGTGCCAGGATCCGGCATGCTCTGGCCCCGTGTCAGCTGTGGGACCTGAATAAGGGTCTGGTGTCTTCATGTCAATGGAGCAGACCATCCTGTGTTTCTGCAGAACCTCCTTTTATCCCTGACCGAAAGGCAGCGGGCACGTGCCAAGCCCACAGCCTGCCCATGCCCCAAAGCTGCTCCAGACCTGCCCCATGGCGGGGAAGCTGCCCCGAAGGCGGCCGTGCTCATGGGCCCTGGAGGTGCCTCTCTTGGAGGGGCCCCGCAGATGCCGCGGGACAGCCCACCCTGGCTCCGTGCCCCCCCAAAATCTTGCGCCCTGCATGAGGGGTCGGGAGCCAGTGGCTGGAGCGGCTTGTTCCTGGTCTGGAACAAGCCCAGCGCCCCTGGCCGAGAGCAGGAGCATGGATGCCCTGCGGGACCCGGCTGGCTCACGGCTGAAGGATGCAGGAGATGACAGGGCTATGGCGACCCAAACCCTGCTCTGCTCCAGTAACACCACTGCAGCTCCAAAAGAAGAGAGAAAGAAAGAGTCACAATTTCATAATAATAATAATAAAAAGTTTTTCACTCTTTCAGCACATTTCTTTTTTTACTTTGGGTGTTTTCTGGTTTCATCAAAGCTGGGAACCATGTGACAGGCACGATGGAAATGAAAGTCTGTTCCCTAAGAGCTGTTTGCTTAACTGTGATGATAACAGAGCTGGTTAAAATGCTGCTTGTATCGCTGGGCTTTTTTAATGTCCTCAAAACATGTGTGTGTCTCTCTTAGTGAAAAGAAAGTATTTACACAGGACAGCCCACATGATTTCTGATATGAGACAGAGCTGTCTCAAAGGCAATGCATCGGGAGAGCAAGCCGGTATAGGCAGAACATGGATACATTTAGGCTGAAATGAGATGCTTCGGCGTCTTCAGGGTGTCACAGGGGTTACAGCAGACTGGGGGCTGGAGTGAGGTGCTGGAAAGCTCGTAGCAGCAAGAGACTTGTTTGCTGAATCAGGGGTTTCCTCCTCCCTACTGCCTCCCTACCTGAAGACAAGAACTGGTTGACAAAGTGACCCTCTGCTGCAGAGTTTTCTCCCAAAATGTTTCTAACCAGCTTGAGTAGCAGTTGATCTGCCATCCAGATTTGTCCATATTAAAAGACAGTTCTGCTCCATGGTGTCTCGGTTACACATCTCAACTCACATGGTTATTTCTGCTGCCTTCTTCACTGCTTCCCTTTTCTTGCCTCTCCTCACTGATGAACTTAAGCACATGCTAAGCACAACGAGTGTGTATGCTCAGAGCATTCCAGTTGGAGTGCGGTGCTGAGAAGGGCCCCTTTATAAATGCCCGGGAGGAGTCTCGTGCCATCACCACCATCCTGGAGATAGGTAGGAGGTGGGACTGCCTTGGGCAGGTGCTGCACAGGTGAGAAACAAAGCAATAGACTCTCTCCAAAGAGCTTCCAAACCAAGTATAAATAACAGAAGATGCGTAGGGATCAACAGCAACAGGAGACTGCTGGTCCATGTGCTGGGTTTCAGCATCCCAGTGACCAGAACGTCACCACTCTCAGGACCTGCTGAAGCTTGGACTGCTCCAGCGCGTGGTCCCGCAGTGCTCAGGAGAACCTCTCAGGGGCAAGGCGTTCCTGGAGGCACCCACATTTTCACCCGGATTTCAGTAGCCAGCTAGGCCGGGATGGGTTTTGTGTGTATCGGGTGAATTCATTCCATGGATCCTTCTGTTCTCTGGCTGTCTGGGAACAGCTCAATGTGAGCGAGGAACCAGTTTGAAGCTCCCAGCCCTGGCACTGCTCTGCTCCTTGGATGGATGTGGTGGCCGGGTCAGGGAGCAGACTGCATGGGAAAACGTCCCTGAGTCAATGAATCACCAGCTCAGCAATTAATGTCCAAAGAGCATGCATAATGGGATATTAGCCCGTTGATCAGGAAGATTTATATTTCTAACATGGTTAAAATGTTAGCTTAATAACTCACATGAGCTGTGAAGCCAGAACTTCTGCACTTTGAATTTAATTTCTCTCTCTTGAAAGACCTAATTGTTTTTTTAGCTCCGTTGATGTGGGCTGCTTGTAGGCATGTTTGGACTGCAAGGACCCTTTCCCGGGGAGGAGGAAGGGATTTTGGCTGAAGTTGTTTCACAGTTGTAGCACATGTAAAATGTAAATGAAATCTCAAAAACTTTGGGACATAACTGGAAGTCAGTGGAGTCACTAGAAAAGACTGTCCTCAGTGGGTGCGTGGGCAGACTTTTCATGCTTACACGCTCGGAGGAGGCAAGCACGGGTCCGAACTGAGATCATGCTTCAGGTTTGTGCTGAGTCAAGCCCTAAGCATACGCTTTAATGGAGAATGCTCTTCAGCTGCATTTGAATGCTTCGCCGAACAGAGGCCGAGATAAGCACGGCATTCAGCGTGAACAAAGCCTTAAGCGTTCCCTGTTAAAGCACTGCATTTCTATTCCTTTTTGCTGCTGTCTACAAACAATGGTGCTTTATTAATTGTTCTTCATCTGCAGACCGCTGTGGGTAATAAATTATGGTAGCAAAGCTTAACGGTTTTACTGCATCTCACCTCCATCATCATAATGTCTTAGCAAATGTTAATTAATAAAAATCCCCAGTACACTTCATAACTGGCAGGCAATAAATAGCACATCCTTGCAAGCTGTGCTGCCTCGATTGGTGTGCTCTGATGTATGAGAGGTCCCTATGGCCCCCAGAGGTCCCTGGCAGCACGGGGCTGTTGTTCCTCTGACCCCAGTGCCCAGTCTGCTCAGGTTCTGCAGGTTTCTGGGGCAGAAACATTAGTCATAGAATCATAGAATCATAGAATCATAGAACGGCATGGGTTGAAAAGGACCTTAAAGATCATCTAGTTTCAACCCCCCTGCTCTGGGCAGGGTTGCCAACCACTAGCGCAGGCTGCCCAGCGCCA
>VXAA01003420.1:86476-134529 GCA_013399115.1 Anseranas semipalmata
TCCCCGGAGCCTTCTCTTCTCCAAGCTAAACAAGCCCAGTTCCCTCAACCTTTCTTCATAGGAGAGGTGTTCCAGCCCTCTGATCATCTTAGTGGCCCTCCTCTGGACCCGTTCCAAGAGCTCCACATCCTTCTTGTGCTGGGGGCCCCAGGCCTGCACGCAGTATTCCAGGTGGGGTCTCACCAGAGCAGAGTAGAGGGGGACAATCACCTCCCTCTCCCTGCTGTCCAATAACCCATTGCTCTCCTCTAACATTGGAAATGAGGACAAAATCAGCTAAAATGTTTGCAGCATCAATGTTTGCTGATCTGCACCTCTGAGCTCCCAAATTCTTCTCTGTCATGTGCCACAAAAAGCTAAAACAGGAGCTGGTCACCAAGCACTTTCAGTCCAGGTGTGAAGTTGACTTCCAAACTCACACCTGATGGACAGCCCCTACTGGCACCTCCATGGCCCTGGGAAGCCTTCGAGAGCCAGGAGCAGGCAGTGGTTTTCCGCAAGCTGCCGTGGTTGGGGTGGTGATGCCTCAGCTGATTCACCAAGGCTGCTCTGGGGACAACCCGAAGGTCTGCAGGGCTCCTGCAGTCCCCACCCAATTAGTGCAGCATTGGGCACTACCTGGGGACAACGAGCTGGTGACGTCCCCTGTGCTCTTGGGATAGAGTGAGGAGCACAACCCTCAGTGCCCTGCGGAGCCCCAGGGCACTCTCCAGATGCAGGATTGTGCTGGGTCTGAGCAGGATGCTGGTGCTGGCACAGGAGGTGGGTGAGTGGGCTGGGTCATGGTCCTGTTGTTTCAACTGGGTTTGGTGAGATAGAAGTGGATTAGAGAGGAGGGGAAATACCAGTGGTCTGTGCATGGTTCAGTGTGTGCAAAGCCACTGCCAGAGACAGGTCACCATTTCCTGGCAGCGTTATCCCAAATTCCCTGCTTGAGCGTGGCAGGGAGACACCAGGCAACACATTTCTCACAGGGAGGGGAGCAGCAAGCTCCTCCGGCTCAGCTCCTCCAGACTTAGTGGATGCAGAGGATTTCACATGGAGCAAGAATGGACTGGTGACCCTCTAATATGTGAAGAGCACTGGCTTGGAGCTACTGCAGAAGTTTACCCCTAAAACAGCAGTCCCCAGCACCAGGAATTCAGAGGGTATCACTCTTTGTTCGTGGTGCTGGCTCGATAGCACCCAGCAAACCAACAGTTTGCGCTCTGCAGACGTACGGCAGGAGGTGGCAGGCCCTGGCATACAGCTGCTTACTTCTCGTAGCACTGTAAATTCCCTTCAGACCCCAGCAGTTTGATAATGCCCTGCTGCTGGAGGCTTTTAATTGCGTCTTTGTTCATCTGATGAGGATTTTTTCCAGATACCTGGCTGAGCAGACACTGAAGCCTGGGGCTCTCTCACGAAGCAGAGCTTTGGGAATGGAAAGGGCTCCCCCCTGCCTTTCACGTGCCTTGTGTGCAGAGGAGCGAGCTCATGCCGTTACAGACAGAGCTTTTGTACAGGCAGCAAAGAGCCAAGAAGGACAGGACTGAACCAGGCTCCTTGTGTCCTGATTTCATTGGTAGCTTCCAAACTGCTCTGCCTCCCTAAGCTGGGTGCTCTTCAAACAGGATCCCTGAGCAGGATGGACAATGCACACACCTTGTTTGTGGCAGTCATGGGAGAGTAGGGAATTCTCCTAAAAATATTTCCAACCCCAAAGATTTTTCAGTTACAACAAATTATGGTCACATCCAGAAGTGTGTCCCAGAGAGGCATCCATGTGACTGCTCTTTCAGGAGCACATCTTCTGTATATTTTGCTCTAGTTCCCAGCAGCTGCAGGCAGCTGGAAGCAGAAGACTCTCCTTATCTCAAAGGCTCAAAGAGCAGAAATGAGGCTGCCAAGACCAAGTGAGGGGACCTGAATAGTGGAGGAAAACCCTGATGGACCAAACTGCCTAGTATTTAGCACTTCCAGATGAAATATGACTCAGAAGTTGTGTTTGAGCTCTGAGCAGTGCTAATCACGAGCTCAGCTCCTGTCCATATCCCGGGCACCATTCAGCTGCTCTTAGAGCCTTCCTTCCTATCATTACGCAGCACCTGCAAGCAAGAAACAACGTGAAGCATTGCATTGGGTCATGCTGGCGACCAACCTGTCGGGATCCCACCCTGCGTTCTTCATCTTGATGGGGATACCCGGGATGGAGAAGTCTCACACCTGGATCTCCATCCCGGTCTGCTTGATGTACACCTCTGCCCTTCTCGGGAACACGGTCCTGCTGGTCACCATCGTGAGGGAGCGCAGCCTCCACCAGCCCATGTACATTTTCCTGTGCATGCTGGCAGTGTGTGACCTGCTGTTGTCCACCACCACTGTGCCCAAAACCCTCGGTGTCCTCTGGTCTGTCTCCACCCACATCTCCTTCAATGGATGCCTGGCGCAGATGTTCTCTGTCTATTTCGTTTTTGTGGCAGAGTCAGCAGTCTTGCTGGCGATGGCCTTTGATCGCTACATTGCCATTTGCGACCCGCTGCGGTACACAGCCATCCTGACGCGCTCCGTTGTGGTGAAGGTCGGCGTGGCGGCCTTGACCAGGAGCTTCTGCATCATGTTCCCCGCCGTCTTCCTCCTCAAGCGGCTGCCCTACTGCGGGCACAATGTCATGCCGCACACCTACTGCGAGCACATCGGTGTGGCCCGCCTGGCCTGCGCCGACATCTCCATCAACGTCTGGTACGGGGTAGCCGCCGGCTTCCTCTCAGCTGGCTTGGACGCTGTCTCCATTGCTGTCTCCTACGCGCTGATCCTCAGGTCCCTCTGGGGGCTGCCGTCCCCACGCGCCTCCCCCAAGGCCTTGCACACCTGCGGCTCCCACCTCTGCGTCATCGCCATGTTTTACACGCCGGCCTTCTTCTCCTTCCTCGTGCACCGCTTTGGCCACCACATCCCACGGCATGTCCTCATCTCACTGGCCAACCTCTACGTGGTGGTGCCACCCATGCTCAACCCCATCGTGTACGGGGTGAGGACGCGGCCGATCCGGGAGCACGTCGCTCACCTGCTCGGGCTGCGGGGCTCGGGCAGCAGGGCTTAGTGGCCCCGTGCACCTCCGGCAACATCTCCAGCACACCTCGCGCTTGGCTGTGTCGTGGCGCGCTTTGCAACTCAGATCCTGCCCGTCAGTATTTTCATCCACGTTTTCAGCTGCAGGTTCCTCCTGCCCATGGCCTCTGGGAGCTGGGGTCGGGTCTGGGCATCGCATGCCTGGGTGGTCCAGAGGGGCTGGTGGAGGAGCCACCAGGCATGCGAGGCTTCCTCAGGTGATGCAAGGCTCAGCAAAACCAGAAAAAAGCACCCCCTTGTGCCCTGTGCCAGTACTAAAAGGGAGAAATGGGTTGATCAGAGAAATTTGACACTGCTCAGTTTGACATCAGCCCCAAATAAGGTAACGGAAAAGTGAATATGAGACTTGATCAATAAAGTGTAAAAAGACAAGAATGTAATCAATGGCAATCAGTACTTATTTTTGGTGCTTAGTTTCTGTAGAATCATGCCATTTCATTTTCCGATGACTTCCATATTTGGGTGATAAAGTTACCTGATGGCTGAATAACATTGTATTTCTTTATTTCACAACATTCTGATATATGCCTCATTATAAAAAAACAGATAGAAAAACAAACAAACAAATAATATGCCTAAAATAAAGCAGATGTTAATGGAGTTTGGCTAACTGCAAAATCCTGATGCAGTGAGAGCTCCCCACTGAGAGCTTGTTTTCCATATATTTCTGGGGAGATTCAGCAGGGACTGGGCACTGGGTCTGACACTATATATAACTGTTATCAGTTGTGTAGAAACAAGCATAAAATCATTGCTAATGAGGTTTTTAGATGATACAAAGACCAACATAGCCATACTGTTGACAAGGAGAGGCTGTTATGCAGCTGAGTCAATAGAGGTAGATGCAATGTCACGCTCGGGAGGAGGTGGGTGCAGGCGGCACAGAGAAGGGGCTGCAGCCCCTTCCCCGCTGGGAAACACGGGGGCCAAGGAAAGGAGCACTCTGGTGGGGGCACTTCGAGTGATGCTTGGCGATGGCCCAGGGTGCTCCCGTAGCTGTGCAGGGGTGATGGTGGCAATGAAGGTCTGCGTTCCTCTCGGCCTGCTCTCACGTACTTCAGCCAGACCCCAGGACCACATTTCTGAAAACTGCTGGGAAGCTGGGAAGGGCCGTCCGTGTGTGCTGCAGCCCCCTCCTCGGGGCGGGGAGGAGCAGGGGAGGCTGGAGCTGTGGTGGCTTCCCGGGGGGTCCTGCTCCGTCCGCAGCACACCCCAGTGCTGCCCAGTCCCCGTGCAACAGCTGCAGGGGGACTCTGCTGCTGACTCTGTGATAAAGACCGGGATGAAATGAGGGGGAAAGCATCGGGAGAAACCAGTGTCACGGCCAGCTCCTCTGGGAGCCTGCTGAGCAGCCCCACCTGTGTCTGCTGTGCCGTGTGCCCAGGGCAGGTTACTCTGCAGGGAAACGTTTCATCCCCAAACCCGCGGGAGCAACACTGCCGCCCAGCCAGCGCAGGAGAGCAACCTCACCGGTGGCCAGCGGCACGGCGCGCAGTCGCTGCGCTGCCCTCGCTGCGGGCAGAGGTGGGCAGAAGCAAAGCCAGCTGTGGTGCGGGGCAGTGCGGGGCAAGGGCCGGATCCAGAGCTCTGCTCCGGCGGCTGGTGCACTGCGGGGGATGCTGTCTGCGCAGCACAAGCTCAGGGAATAGAGCACGTCTGACTAGTGACATGTTAGCATGAATTTCCAAAACTCCCCACTGCTGGGCTTGGTGGAGGACACGCAGGTGACTTCTGGCCTGCCCGCAGCCCACGCGGGCCTGCAGGCTGTTTCAGCCCTGAAGTGACTGCCCGGGGAGGAGAGGTGAAGGCGAGCCGTGCACGCAGCGGGGGGCTGGACTGGCTCGTGGTGGGAGCGGTGCTGCGGTGCTGCCTGCTGCTCTGGGGCCAGCATCTGAAAGATAGCAAAGATGTCTGGAGGGGAGGGAGACACAACAGACATATTATGCAAGTGCTGGAGAAAATACTTGATCTGTAAAGGGTGCAAAACATTAATTCTTAAAGAGCTGTACAGGCATCTTCATTGCAGGATGGCAGTCTCAGGAGAAAACATCTGATGCTGAGGATCATTGTAATGCCCTTGAGAAGGATGAATTTGAATGAGTGGAAAATGAAGCCAGACATATTCTGATTAAAAGTAAGAGCCTTATTTTGAATAGTGAGAATAATTAACTGCTGTGAGAAGCTCGTGAGAGCAACAGTAGATTTTCCAACAGTGACTATCCCAATCTAGATAATATGCCCATGTGGAGAATGGAAGTTATTGGGTACAAAGTCGTTCTCCCAGTGAAATCTTTGAACCAGGGACTGATACCAGGGACCACTCAGCAACTCCTTCTCCTTCCCTGAGTGCCACCAGCACCTGCACCACCAGCAGCAGCGCTGCTGACCCTGGCTGAGGTGCCTGCAGCAGCACCACTCGCCTGCTGGGACCAAGCTGCCGCTGGCGCAGCGCTCTGGGCGGGAGCAGAGACAGCTGGGGCAGGAGGTACCCGGAGCCTGTGCTGCCAGGTCACGGCGTCCCTCCACAGGCGCTCCTCACAGAATCACAGAATCACAGAATCCTTTAGGTTGGAAGAGACTTTCAAGATCACCCAGTCCAACCTATGACCTAACACTAACAAGCCCTCCACTAGACCATGTCGCTAAGTTCTACATCTAAATGTCTTTTAAATACATCCAGGGATGGTGACTTGACCACTTCTCTGGGCAGCCTGTTCCAATGTCTAACAACCTTTTCAGTAAAAAAATTTTTCCTAATATCTAATCTAAACCTCCCCTAAACCTCCCCTGGCGCAACTTTAGCCCATTCCCCCTCATCCTATTACTCAATGATAGGATCACCCCACAATGAGGATGATGCCATTGCTGCTGCAGGGGTCCTGGCAGGCAGCATCGCTGTGCTCTCCATCGAGGATGCGCAGCAGCAAGATATCACACAGAGGATGATGAGTTTCTTCCAGCAAACCCAGAACTCAGAAGGGCTGGCGGCATTCTCTAACTCAAAGACCTCGCAGGCTTGGTCACAGATCGAGCAGGGTTTGCAGCTCCCCGTGGCTCCCTGGCTCACGCTGCCTGCAGGCCCTGGCAGGCACCAGAAGCTCTGCACAAGCTGCACGCACCAGTTCTGGGTCAGGCAAATTGCCCCCACAGCATGAACAATGTCTGAGGAGGAGCCACAGCATCTAAACGTGCTGTAAAAGCCACAGACAGTTCCTGGGACAGCCTCCAAGCCCGGCAAGCTCCAGAAATCAAATTCCAGGAAGAACCAGAGCTGCTTAGGTTTATGGCTGTCCTTAATGGGGAGGGAAGTGTAAGAGTGGCTGGGAAATTCCATCCTTTTAAGTTTCATCCCAGATTTACTTATTGCCTGATTTGTTAGTGGAAAGGCACTTCATAGGCACAAATTAATATTGGCATCTGGGATAAATCTGGGATGCGGATCAGAAGGAATATGCCATCCGTGAGACAGCTAGGTTGCTCCAGGGGGTGTAGCAGGGGCAAGCCTTTTTAACATGGAGCTGCGTCGTGTGGTGGCAAACGGGAGCATGTGGGTGCCGATGGAGTGATGGAGGGAGCAAGCTGGCACCAGCGCACCAGCACGGGTACGTGTACCAGTGCAGTCTGGTCAAACAAATAATTGCAGAGGAGCTCTTTGTTACTGCAAGCAAGTGTGCTGGGGCTTTGGAAGTGCTCTTCACCCAGCATGCTGTCTGGAAGCAGAAACAATACCACGTCCTTCAGGAGTTACCAGGTGACATGACTAGTGTGCTTCAGGTGTGAAACAGGCACTCTGCAAATGGATCACTTTTTTATTTTTGGTTAAGAGAATACTTTTGTAATTTATAAAATTGATATCAACATCAAATAATATGAAAGCTATGAAAAAAAAAAGACTGAACAAGTGAGGCTGCTGTTCTGATACGCACCTGGATTTTTGTATTGGATCCATGAAAGTTAGTCTCTGAATTTTGCAGCTGAAGAAACTGAGCAGCAGTCTGGGGACAGTGAAAAGTTTTTCCATGCATCACAGAAGCGGGAAATAAAGAATGGGATGAAAAGACAAATTTGCCTCCTTTTGGCTTTGTACTGAAGCAAGCATTAGCTTTCACAGCTGAGTGAGGTGCACTTGGTGGTGGTGGTGTTTCCCGGCTGAAAAGGGGAGGATGCCCAGGCTCGGGCTGAGGAAGGGGGAAATTCCCTTCTCAGACATCTGTGGTCAGGGAGGTGGCCAGCACGAGGATGGCACTGCTAGGAGCCTGCGAGGACACAGCACTGACCTGGGTGTGCTCGCAGGGCTGGCAGCAAGGCCTCGAGGGGACCCAAAGGCTGATGGGCACCAGTGTGTCCCCAAAGGAAACCTGGTGGGAGGGGTGCTCAGCAACCCTGGGAGCGCTGCAGCAGGGCTGGTGGGGCCAGCCGGCACCTGGCCAGTGCAGTCAAATGGTGGCAATGGTCCTGGAGTCCCCTCCACCCAGATGGTCCCATGTCACAGTCCCCCCTGTGTCCCTGCGACTCCGTTGGGTGTGGATGGCAGAGGCAAGGATGCCCGAGCTCATCTCCAAGGGAGATGCCCCCTCTCTGCCCCCTCGCTGCTCACTCTGACATCAGCATGATGTCATAGCACAGGGCCGGCAGCATGGCAGTTCTGTGTGGGCAAGGGGACGCAGCAGGACAAGGAAGATGGGGGGACCCATGGGGTGGTGAGCAAGGGGAGCAGCTGTGCAACATCTGGCTGGTATGTGCACTCTGGCCACACTGCGGGGAGAGGCGGTCCTTGTCCCTGTGTTGCTGCTCTCTCCTGGCAGCTGTCACCACAGCAGGAGCAACAACCACCCCCTTGTTTCAGCTGGCAGCCTCTGCCCCCTGTTGCTCCCCACCTTCTGCCAGTGCCTCTGCTTTTCGACAGACCGAAGCGCAGCCTCGAACTTTAAGCCACCATGTCTGAGAGCAAAGGGGCGGTGGGGGCTAGTCAGCCTGTTGTCACCATGGATTCCTCAAATATCATCACAGTGACTGTGAAGACGCTCAAGCAGAAGGAGCAGTTTGAGGTTGCTCTGAGCAGCACCATCCAGGATTTTAAGGAGGACATTGCCAAGCGTTTCAAAACTCCCCCTGATCTGCTGGTGCTGATATTTGCTGGGAAAGTCCTCAAGGATCATGACACTCTGAACCAGCATGGAGTCCACAATGGGGTGAGCATCCACCTTGTCATCAGGTCCCAAAAGAGACCACAGGATGGACTGCCAGATCAAGGAACCGCAGCCACCCTGATGCAACCTCCCAGCCACAGTAATTCCAATTTGTTCTGCTTGGAAAGCATAGCTGATCTGCAAAACCCAGGCTTGAGCCATCAGAACCTATCTGAGCTGTTGACCGCTGGCCAGGAAATAGTGGCCCAGACCATGAAAGAACTCATGTCTAGGATCCTCAGTTCAGAGCTGGATCTGAACACCATCAACAACAACACATTTTTGCTAGGGTTCCTCCTTGGGGTGACAGGTGTAAATATCCTAGGCCTGGACTCAACAGATGTGTCAGACTTGGTGAGTAGCATTGAAGGACAAGATGTGTTTATGCACGGCTTGATAAGCGAGGTGGTGCAGAGCACCTTTGTGCAGAACATCGTTGCCAATGCCAGCCTTGTCAGGGATATGATTATGTCCAACCCCCAGGTGCAGCAGCTGGCTGAGCAAAATCCTGAGATCGGTCACATTCTCACCAACCCACACACTGTCAGAGAAATATTAGAAGCCTACAGAAGCCCTGCTGTAATGCAAGAGATGGTAAGGAACCACGACCTGGCCATGAACAATCTCGAAAGCATCCCTGGTGGGTACAGTGCTCTGGAGCAGCTGTACAGGGAAATTGAGGAGCCCATCCTGGATGCTGTGCAGGCACAGATAGGCAACAACTTGTTTGCTCCACCGGACAGCAACCCGCCCCTGAGTGGAGCCCAGCTTCCAGCCCGGACAGAAAACCGGAGGCCGTTACCCAACCCTTGGGCTCCACGGTTGAACAGGGACAGTGATAATGAATATGACTGGGATGGACAATTAGCCAACAGCAGCGCAGATGAGAGTCTTATCGTGCTGAGTTTGGGGCCTGCAGCAGGTGTGGTGGTCCCCAACTCCAGGGAGGTCCAGAGCATGGTCCAGCAGCTAACAGGAAACACAGAACTCATGCACAACCTGGAGATTGCATTAACAAACCCCAACAGCCCAGCACAAATGCTGCTGAACAGCGATCATACATCAGGCGATGGAAACTCTCCACCTCAAGATCAAAGGGCAGATGGAGATACCCTTCCGCCAGAGATGGAGAATGCTGAGATTTCGTCCTTGCTGAGAAACCCCAGGGCACTGCAGGCATTGCTGCAGGTCCAGCTGGGATTACAGATCCTCACCACAGAAGCACCAGATTTCATATTGAGTCTGGGGGACTCACAGGTGGAGCTGGATCTGGAAAGCATGGATGACTCAACACAAAGCAATGAGTCAGAGGATGACGTAAGTTTGGTGTCAGAAGAGGGTGAAGAAGAAGACCAGACAGAGATGGATGAGCAAGAACCACAGATCAGATTTGAGAGACAAATGCAGCAGCTCCATGCCATGGGCTTCCAGGACCAAAGTGCAAACTTGCAGGCTCTGATTGATGCAGAAGGAGAGATCAACGCAGCAGCTGAGATACTGGCAAAAGCACCGTCATCAAACAAGATGCCGTAACTGGTTCATCCAAATGATGAGCCTTGTTTGTTGATGATTGTATTTCAGCCTCATCACACACTAACAGCAGCAAGGTGCATAATAAGAAGTTGTGTGCTGTAGCATTCTTCCATCTATGAGAATTAATTCGCTCTTAGCTGCAAGGATTTCTTGCATTCAGAAATGAGGACTGTTCTGTGTTGTGAAACAGTGAAGGTCCTACCTGAATGTGGTGCTACCCATTTACAGATAGAGTCCAGATGCGTATGCAGGTGAAAAGAATGCCAGCAAAAGACATCAGAGAGGGAAAATATACCTTTTTACAGCTGGAGATCATAGAATCATAGGATCATAGAATCATTTGGGTTGGAAAAGACTTCCAATTTCATCAAGTCCAACCATTAACCTAGCCCTGCCAAGTCTACCACTAAACCATGTCCCTAAGCACCACATCTACACCTTAAATACCTCCAGGGATGGTGACTCAACTACTTCCCTGGGCAGCCTGTTCCAATGCTTCACAACCCTTTCAGTGAAGAAATTTTTCCTAATATCCAACTTAAACCTCCCCTGGTGGAACCTGAGGCCATTTCCTCTTGTCCTGTCACTTGTTGCTTGGGAGAAGAGACCGACTCCCACCCCACTACAATCTCCTTTGAGGTACCTGTAGAGAGCAATAAGGTCGCCCCTGAGCCTCCTCTTCTCCGGGCTAAACAACCCCAGCTCCCTCAGCCGCTCCTCATAAGACTTGTTCTCCAGACCCCTCATCAGCTTCGTTGCCCTAACACTGAAGACTAGATGATAAATGAGCTTGGCTCCCATTTGGACTCCAGAACAAATGGTGGCACTTTGACAGCTGTTTTTGTTTTGACAAAACAAAAACTAGCCCTAAAGGAGAGAGGCAGGGAGAATCTGAGCCACCCAGCCTCATCCCTGCCATTGCAGGCATCAGATTTTCCTCTGATGAGCAAAGCGTTTTGAAAGTCAATCTGCCATTTCTGGCACTGCTTCTCCCCTGGGAGCGAAGTCCGAGGGCTATGGTGAGGGTTATGGCAACTATCTGTGATGGCTGTAACCCAGCTTTTCATCCTGAATATGTTCACAGCTGGTTTCTAACCACCTATTGTTGCACAGTTTTTAGTTTCATGCACTAGTTAGAGTTTCTCTGATTGGCAAATCCCAGTCCCTTTGTGCTTTCCTCAGTGTCACACACGGCACCAGGGATTAAGATATTTTCTGCAAACCCTTCCTTGGGATCAGGGCTGTCTCTTTGCAAGTCTTGTCCCCGTTGCTTTGCTGTGTGTGAGCCTGAGGCTGTGCACGGGGTGGTGCCATATGCAGCTGTAATGCTTTCAAAGCCTTGTCTTTACAACACAAACCATGATAACTGATGGGGAGCTTTCGGGGTTTGAGGTTTGGCGCTGCAAACCTGCCCATAATGACTCAAAACTGTGGCCTTAGGCAGATGGAGCAGCTGGGGCTGTGCTCGCCTGGAGCTTCTTCCCTTCTCCCAGCCCTGCCTGGTGCAAGCAGGGTCAGGATCAGCCCAGATCCTGTCCTTTGTTCCCTCTGAACGGTTCTGCTCCAGTCCCATCACATCCCTTGCCTCCTGCTCCTGCCCTGGCATCCAAGCTCTGAATCTCCTTCCTCTGGATCCAGGTTTCCCACTCATTTCTTTTGCAAATGTTTTCTCTCCCAGAGTCTTTCCTTTACAAAATGTCCCATGAGAGGTCTTCTATGCATTTCTTTCTCCTCCTCCTCCCCTTCTATGGTTCTGCAGCCAGTAAGAAATTCAGACTTTCTGTGTTTTATCCCTCCTTGCTATTTTGCATCTTGTTTCTCCTTTCTCCCCTCTTCACCTTTCTGGAGGCGGTTGGAGGATCAGTCTGGGGAGATGGGCTGGGTGTCTGATAGACCGCGGCTGGAAAGCGTCCTCCCCATAGCAGACCCAACGCGTGATGGTGCCTGCACCAGCGGGTGTGCCTCGTCTGACGTGCTGCGACAAAGCCAATCCCCTGCAGCAGCAGCCTCTTGCAGGAACCTACAAGCTGCCTGCTGGTGGCCTTCAGCCCTGCCTTCTCTCGAGAGGCCAGTCTCGGCCTTGGCCACAGGGATGTGGTTGATGCCAGGGGCTGGTGGCCACCGGCTTGCTGGGGTCCCCATGCAGAGGCTGTGGCCTGTGGCGTGCTGCCTGCCCAGGTCACCAGTCTGCAGACTTCCTCGGTGGTAAATGCTGCCACTGCTGCTTCGGGACCGTGCTGCTGCGAAATGCCTCTGCTTTGGGCTGCTGAGGTCCCGTGAGGCTGAACACATGCACAGAGCCTTTGTGGCCCGTGCTGGGCTGTTTGTCCATGGCTGACGCTGGAGTGAGGTAGGTACAGGTGGTGGACACCGAACTGTAAGGACGTGTTGTGAGCTGTGCATCCGGCCTCCCCCTGCAGCCCGTGGAGAGGTTGGCACGGCTCAGTGCTCAACCGGAGGAGCCCAAGACCACCTGAGGTGCCCTTGGGTATTGGAGACATCCACATGGGGCTGGCAGATGCGACACAGGACTTACAAGACACCTGTGTCCCTCTCGATGAGTGGCTGGCGATGAGGTGGGATAGAATAGGGCATCTCAGAAAGTGCATTAGAAATGGATGGAACATTTACACAAAAAAGGTTGTTGGAACTAAGTGTTCCACTAAAATGCTCGTGTTTCAAATTCAAGCAGTTTTAGGGTTTCAGTTACAAAAAAATGCTAAAATAATTTGCCATTTTAAACACATTTTTACTTTGTTTTCTTATAAGTATTTTGGTAAACCTGGGAGGAACTCATGGCACATGAAGATGTCACCAAATGCAGATTTTTTCCCCTACAAAAATGACCCCGTGGCTTTGCTCAGCTTCTGTATGGGATGTTTGGTGTGAGTTGTGAGTTGCTGGAGGAGTGGGGTCCATTGCAGTCTGAGTAGTGGGGAGCATAGGGGCCATCTGTGCTTGAAGGACAGCAAGGACTCCACCACTGCTTCTACATCTTCTCCTCCCCTTGTCCACAGAGGCAGCCGGGCTGATAAACATCAGCTACCTGACCAAGCTGGTCCTTGTCCCTGAGAGCTGGGCTTCTTTAAAGGCGTCTGGGCACCAGAAGACACGGGTGGTAGGGTTTGTGACACAAGTTGGCACCGGCGCTGAAGGGCTCCTGCAGCCCACTCCCAGGGCAGCCCCCTCCCAGGGCAGTCCCCTCCCAGGGCTCCCCCTGCCTCTCCCGCCCCACCGGGATGCCAGCCCCTCCAGAGCCCTGGCTGTGCCGCAATCCCAGCTCCTGCTGTCCTGAGCAAGCCTTAGCACTGTGGGACTTGTGTCTGTGGGGCTATGCACGTTGAATGCTGCGCTGGGGCTATGCACGTTGAATGCTGCGCTCCACCATTGCTTCCATGGAATTATTATTTTTTTTTATGGTCAAAATCTTGCTTCAGGTGTGGGTGTGCTGCTGAGCCTGTGACATCCACAGCTGCCTCTGCTTGAAGGCTAATTTGTACTGAAATGATTCAGCCTGCAGAAAACAGTTCCTACAGACTAGTGTACTGCTCGCCCTGTGCACAGTGGGGTTCCCGAGGGGCTGCAGGGGGTCACTGCTGACATGGGAGGTGGAGCAGTGTCCAGTCATTTGTGCAAGGAAGGCTCCCCAGCTCCTCCTCCCGCCTCCCCATCCCATACAGGAGCACAGCCCACAGATTGCCTCTCTCATTGCTATGGCGAACTTCTCCAAATTCCTTTATTGCAGTAATCACTGGGGGCGTTATATATCATGCTCAATAATCTATTCAAAAAGCAGGTTGCTATTTATAAATACGTGCTAAGCTATTTGCAAAAGTAGCTGCACCCAGTTTGTACGTCTGGCTGCTCGGCACTTTGGATAAGCCAGACCGCTCTTTTAGGACTCGACATTCCTGCTCTTCCAAGGCCTGGCTGCATCTTGCTGCTGTCTGCAGCAGCATCGCGTCAGTCCAGCCAGGGCCCTGGGGACAGGGTGTGTGAACGGTGCGGATATAATTGTGCAGGCGCCGGGCCAGGTGCTGGGGACCTGTCTGCGCCGAGCACCGCGCTTGCAAAGCGCGTGGTGCAGAGGGGGCCGGGGCTGAGATCCCCGTGCACCTGCAGCGGCTGCAGAGCCCCTCTGGCGTGACGGAGCGGGCGCGGTGCCTCCGCCCGTCCCCCTGCACCCTGCGCGGCCGCTACAAGCTCCGGGTGCTGCAGCCCTGCCTGGCCACCGCCACGGACCCGTGCTGGTGCAGGCTCGAGGACCCGGTGAGCTGCTGGTGCTGCACGCCTGGGGCCAGAGGGATCGCTAGGACGCTGAGTCTGGCGCAGAGGTGCCAAAGCCCCAGCTCGCAATAACCTCGCGAAGCGCCATCCCTCGCTGGCCTGCCGGATCGGCTGCTTTTAAACTGAGATGATGCGATTTTGGGAGCGAGGGCTGCTGGGCTGAGGAGCTGCAGGGCAGGAGCGAGCCACGCGCAGGGCGAGGCCCATGGGGAATGCAGCGCGCACCGGCCCAGGACAGCCGTGGCATCGCGCGTGTCCCCGCTGCGGGAGAGCTGCGGATGCGCTCGGGCCATGCAGGAAAACACTTGTGTTACTTTCATTGTCTCGTCTGGAGACAGCGAGTCACCAGCAAACCCTTCCCCCCTGCCCCGTTCTGTGTCCCCGGCTCCCTCCGGAAGGCTGGAGGTTTGTGGAGGCTGCCCCCCGGGGGGCTCCATCCCCTCGCCCTCCGCCGCTCTGTGAAGCCGCTGCTGTGGTGTAACCGGGCTGGCAGCTCAGCACCGCGCAGTCCTTTGCTCAGCCCCCCGCAGTGGGCTGGGAGAGGGTCTTGAAAAAAGGTAAAAGGTCAAGAGCTCGTGGGTTGAGATATGAACAGTTTAATAGGAAAGGGAAGAAAATAATACAAAACCAAGAATAAACAAAGCAAGTGATGCACAGTGCAACTGCTCAGCACCACTTCTTTCCTGTGAGGGTGACAGAGCACTGGAACAGGCTGCCCTGAAAGGCTGCGGAGTCTCCTTTGGAGATATTCAAAACACACCTGGATGCAATCCTGTGCAACATGCTCTGGGTGACCCTGCTTGGCAGGGGGTTGGACTGGATGGCCTCCAGAGGTCCCTTCCAACCTCAGCCATTCTGTGATTCTGTGATACCAGCTGACCAATGCCCAGACAGACCCCGAGCAGCAGCTGCCCCCACCCCAGCCAACCCCCCTCAGTTTTATTGTTCTGCATGATGCCACGTGGTATGGGACATCCCTTTGGCCAGTTGGGGCCAGCTGTCCTGGCTGTGTCCCCTCCCAGCTCCTGGTGCACCCCCAGCCTCCTCGCTGGCAGGGCAGCATGAGAAGCTGAAACGTCCTTGCTTAGTGCAAGCACTGCTCTGCAACAACTCAGCCACCGGTGTGTTATCAGCATTATTCTCATCCTAAATCGAAAACACAGCAAAAACAGCTACTCTGAAGAAAATTAACTTTATCCCAGCTGAAACCAGGACTGCTGCATCCTTGACCAGAGCCCTTGCTTCTGCCACAATGACAAGAGACGTTTGCAGACCTCTTTGTAATCCTCAGGCAGCTCTGTGGGAATGTGAATATTTTAAGTTATGGCATTTAGTTAAATTAAACTAAAAAGATTTTAGGAATAAAAGGATCCACGGGACTGCTCAGAGGTAGCTGTAGAAGATGCATCCTTAGTGCTGTGTTAGTGCAGCATTACAGCGGTGCTTAGGTTAGGAGGGGTCTGCTGCCGAGAGGCTCCTCTGGCACAGAGCTGCTGGCTGCGCTGCGATCCCCACCTGCAGGTGCGATCGGCCCCTGTTTATCTGAAGTTTAACATCTGGAGTTCAGCAAGAGGTGACTAGCTTTTAGTATAACAGCACAGAGTATACATACTATTAGCATTAGTAGTATTTTCTGTCTGTTAAGATGCCATATCTATTTTTATTTCATGCAATATTTATAATGAATTCTTTTAATTCATTTACAGCATTAGATAGTTAACATCTTCGCTACTTTTTAAAGACGGTCCACTTTTATGTTTTGTTTCTATGGAACAGGTTCCTTGGACTTTCTTTTAGTTGTGAAACTGTGCCTCTCTGAGCATAAGCTGGGAAACAACTCCATCTTTAAAAATGCAATTGCTTTCTCACACATGGAGTCAATATTTTGGTATGCAGCAACCTCACAGGTATGTTTTTAAGTACTTGCAACACTTTCTCATCTCGGCTGCACTATGGGTAATTCCTATTTTGAGTTTTGATATTTAAGAGCTGACTGCTGTTGCAGAAGCTGCTGAAAAAGAGAGGCATCCCACTTAACTTGCATGACTCTGGGGCTGACCCAGCGTCCTCTGGACCCTCTGCAGGGCAGTGGTGCAGCCCTGTCCTTGGCTGCTGGAGGAACTCCATCTCACCTGGGTCCTTCCCTCACCCAAGGCTCTTTCCAAGTGCCCCGTTAGATTTTATTTCCACTTGACTCTCACTGACAATGAGGTGCAGGGTGAGCCAAACTGGAAGCTTTTCAGACCTAAAACCAAAAGGAAAAGGAGAGAGAAGTCTGGAGATGAGGATAGGGAATGGGCAGCCAACTTCAATCCTAGAGCTGATTTTGTCCTAACCTCATGTGAGTCCAGGCACTTGAAACTCCCAGTTATCCCCTCTGCAGGTCCTGATGCCCAAGAACACCTTGTGCATCCCTGCAAGCACTTGACCTTCCTCTCGCGTTGCGTGACTTCTTCCCTCTACTCCAGACTGATGGTCCATTGGTTTAAGGTATTTGTGCAGTATGGGTTGATTCTGTCTCCATTCACTCTGGTCTAAGCAGAAGTACTTGGAAGAAAAATACACGTTAAAATCAAGTGAAGAGAAAATTTGGACACTGCCATTTACACGTAGTAAGAGTATAAGTATATAAGTACCTGCTGCAACACATTGCAGACCACGGGTCTTCATAATTGGGGTTGATACCTGCTGCTGTGGCTGTTAGCAGATCAGCAAAGGTGATACTGGCATTTGGTAGTGGTAGAAGAGCTTGAGCATGCAAAATAACATTCTGCAGTGCTTTCCATCTTTGCTTTCAAGTGCAGCTTATGCCACCATTCAACCTCAGCAGCTCAACTCCAGCAACATTCATCCTGACTGGAATACCAGGCATGGAGAAGTCACACATCTGGATCTCAATCCCCTTCTGCTCTATGTATCTGGCCTCCCTGCTGGGAAACGGTGTCCTGCTGTTTGTTGTGAGGACAGAACGAAGCCTCCACCAGCCCATGTACCTCCTCCTGTCCATGCTGGCCGTCACTGACCTGATGCTGTCAACCACGACCGTGCCCAAGATGCTGGCTCTGTTCTGGTTCAGCGCAGCAGAGATCTCCTTCGGCGCCTGCCTGACCCAGATGTTCTTCCTGCACTTCAGCAGCTCGGCAGAGTCTGTGATCCTGCTGGCCATGGCCTTTGATCGGTTTGTGGCCATCTGCTACCCCCTGCGCTACGCAGCTGTGCTGACGCAGTCAGTCATTGTCAAAACGGGGCTGGTGGCTTTGCTGAGAAGTTTCTGCATCATTTTCCCATGTGTATTCCTGCTGAAGCGGCTGCCGTACTGCGGGCACAACGTCATCCCGCACACCTACTGCGAGCACATGGGCATTGCCCGGCTGGCCTGCGCCGACATCTCTGTCAACATCTTGTATGGCCTCGCAGTGCCTTTTGCAGTGATAGTGCTAGATGTTGTGCTCATTGCTGTCTCCTATGTCTTAATTCTTCTGGCATTATTCAGACTCCCTTCCAGGACTGCTCACCACAAGGCCTTCAACACCTGTGTCTCTCATGTCTGTGTTACATTTCTTTTCTATTTTCCTGCTTTTTTCACTGTTTTAACACACCGCTTTGGTCGGAAAATCCCGCACCATGTCCACATACTGCTGGCCAACCTGTACGTGCTCTTCCCCCCGCTGCTGAACCCCATTGTGTACGGGGTGCGGATGCGACAGATAAAAGAGAAGGTCCTGAAAGTGCTCCTCTGCCCCACGGCTCATTTGCTGCAGGAATAAGAGCGAGACGTCACTATCAGAAAGTAATGAATATCTTAGTGGGACTCCAAGCCCACCCAAGTCCTCCCTCTTTGCTACCACAAGCACGGAGCACCACACATCCCCTGCACCTCTTTTCCCAGCAGTTTGTAGAAAATGTAAGACAAAAGACAAAAGCCAGGCTCTCTATCTGGCTGCAGAAAGAGAGAGACCAAAGAAGAGAGAATCCACCCCAGCAATGTCACTTGTGGGGAATCCTCAACAAGCTGGAGGCAGGCGGCTTTTGCTGTAGAGTGATGGCGAGATCCGTACCTCGGCCGTCTGCGCTGGAGTCAGGGCACAAGGTGTGTAATAAACTTGTTCTAATCACAACTGTGTAATGGCGTTCATTACAGGAATTGCTTCTTTATTAAAATTCACAGAACTGAAAAAGTCTCTCAAAGAGATAGCACAGAAATAAAAATAAGTGTTTCAGCTTAGCATATACGGGGCCTCTTTATTCCTTAACTATGCATCATTTGTTCATACTCCGAGTAAACAACTAGGTGAAAAACTGTTCCAAAGAGAGCACTGAAGCTATTTATTCTTTTAATAAGCTGGGTTGCCACAGAGGAGGGGGATGCTCCAGAAGCATCAGATCAGGTGCACCTTCAGCTCCAGAAGCGTCAGCCTTGGAGGAGGGAGACGCAGCGGCGCCGGTGGGAGGCGGCTCCTCCTTTCCCCCTCTGCCCTGTGCATGGATGGTTGGAGGCTGAAAGCCCAGGTACCAGACACCCCTGGGGCTAAACCTGAGCACCTTGAAAGCTCTGCCCGGAGAGGGGGTCCTTCCCAGATGTTTGTTGCTATCCAGATGTTTTTGCTGACTCCCAAACCCCTCAGTGCCTGGGAGCTTGGTGCAGGGCACTGGTTCCAGGGGTGCAGCTGCCAGAGTAGGGGCCAGAGAAGTCTCAGTGCCGCGGTGAAGTGTCCTGCCTTTGGTGGTGCAGTACCGCGTCTGGAAGCCGTTCGGGGTTTCTGCTGATAGTTCTGCCCATTCACACAGTGTTTGAATACCGCTTCCACAGAACAAAGGAAGACCCTTTGCTGAAGCTGTGGTCTTGGAGTGATGGCTAGAGTCCTACAACCAGGCAAGAGCTATACTCTACAATGTGAATGCAGAAAGTAATTTCAACACATCTGAAAGAATGATGCATATCTTCTTGGGCCAAAGGCCTTCCATTTCAGGAGTGAATAAAGGTGCAGTCACACACTAGAGAGAACCCTGGCATCCAGAAGAAGAGACTAACTAAGCATTAAACAAATTATTATCAGATCCTGAAAATATTCTTGTTGCAGAGTGGCTGTTTTCCTGGAGTATCTGGCCAAGGGCTTCAAAAACTCGGGCACCCCTTTGCAACAGACAGCAACTGGAGGGATCAGAGCAGCAAACTCCCCAGAGCAGTGCTTAAGGCTTGGACCGAGGCTGGGGAACATCTGGAGCAGCCCAGTGCAGCCACAAACCACTTTTAGAACAGCAGCTGTATAGCTGATCACATTTACTGTCAGCTCTTTTGTCGCTAAAATACCTTTCTCATTTGAGTTCCTGTAATAATATCTAAAATAGCCAGAAATATATAATGCCATTCTAAGGTGGAACATAATAATTTTCTCTTGGTAGTTTGACTTCATTTCTTTTTACTCAAAGATACTGAATGGGGTCATTATTTAATGAAGAAATTATAAGGAAAAAATATGACCCAGCTTACCTGTTTAAAGCAAGTGGTTAGGAACCAGAAAGCTGATGCTTGCCTCTAAGTCAGAGCAGGTTCCAGTAGTAGGTGCATGTGTAAGTTATTGTTATTTCCACAGCAATGTGTATTTAATTCATCATTACTTACGGTTCATTTAATGGTATCCATTTAATACTACAGTAGACATCACTGCTGTATTGTCCAAACAGTCATGCAGCAAGAGACCAAAGGGTTCGTGTTGTCTGCGAACTTGCCAGTGTATGTCAAGAGAGGAAAGAAGAAAGATTTATTCACATTTTGTGCAGCAAAGATAGGCTAAGTGATTGCCTAAGATATGTTGTGCCTCCCTTTAGAAAGCTAAATGCGATGAAGGTTTTTCATGGAAAGGTCTCTTTTTCTAAACCATTACTGGCAAGGCACAAGCAGAGCCTGCTCACCCCTTCTGCCTCAGTGCATGGATAACTCTTTTCCTGATCTGCCTCATTTTCACCCCATAAATAACAGGGGAATTAATGACACAGAGATGGCCAGTAGACAGTGAGCATGGCAAGGGATGCTGCGGGCAAGGGGTGCTGTGGCCAAAAGGGTGCCTTGAAAGTGAGAATGATGCTGGCATGTAAACCACGGACATGAGAGAGACATGGTCCCACATCTGCAGGGAGCCCGGGACACAGCTGCGGGCACAGGGGGACCCCAGCGCTGGGCACCCACCCCGGTGCCACTTGCTCCCCTCCGCTCTCCCTCCCAGCACTGCACCATCGGCCGTGGCATGGCAGCCGTGGGATAGGGGCGTGAAATGGTTTGCACGCCAAAGCCCCATTTTCAGGTTTAGTGGCAGATGTGCCGAATTGGGAACGGGACACGTGGACCGCATCGCAACAAGACATGGAACACGTGTGCGCGGGGCTGCTTGGGAAAACCCCTGCCTCCTGCGAGCAGGTGGTGATCCCCCGTGGGGCGCTGGCGCTGCCCCCCCGGCAGCACCAGACCTCATCCTCCTGCAAAAACAGCGTGTCTGAGGGTGTTGTGCGAGGTCTCTGGGGCCAAACCTCACCTCACCTCTTCTCGTAATCACCATGTATATATATACATACACCCACGTATGTATACATACGTGCATACCTATATCTACCTGTACTTCTATGCAGAAAGTCACACAAAAAATGTGTATTTATAACTACTTTATCAATGAACAACCCCTGCCTTTAGCTTGAAATTGATAATGATTACAGGCTTAAGTGCCCATTAAGAATGTGTTTGCCTGAAGAAGCTGTGACCTTCAAGCACTGCTTGTGATGAAGGAAGAATAATGCTGCCATTCCTGATTTAGTAATGGGCAAGGCTGATTGCACAAAGTGCACTGCAAATCAGAAATTGCACAAGGGGCAGATTTGGGCTAGTTCAAGAGGGAATGTGACAGCCTGTAGCTAAGGCTACAGTCTCCATGGCTTGCAAGGGAGTTATTGTGTTTTACTACTCGAGCATCTTCCATCATGTTGAAACCACAGAAACCTTTCAGACCTTGCTGCTACTGGTTCAGCTTAAATGGGGAGAAGAGCAATGATGTGTGATTTCCAGAGCATGCCCATCTCCTTGGTGGGGTTTGGGTGGAGGAAGGCCACCTGGAGCCGCTTGTGACTGCCACCGTGGAAACTTCCAAGGAAAGCTTGTTTAGAAACAAGCTTTGCCAAGCTTCAGTTTTGACAGATGATGCCATAGTGCCCTTTATCCTGGCATAATGCAATCCCCCTGGCTGACCTAAAGAACTGGAAGTTGCTTAAGTAATTGCAATTAGGAACAGGACAGGGAAAAGGAGGCAAAATATAAATTATCCATAGGATTCAAACATGGCCTTGAAGTACATGGGCATGGGTAGGAGTCTGAGGAACACTGCATGGTGAGAGCCCTGTAGTTCAAAAAGCTGCTACCAGCTCTTAGATCTTCTGGAGGTGCTGTCTGTGCAGACCAGCAGGGTGACATCTATGAGGTTGTGCTATGAGTGATGAATCACATCAGACCTACAGGGCTGCACCCACTCCACCTTCAGGTCAGGAGCAGAAACCCCAGAGAAAGTATAATCTCATTTTGGTCCTCCCTGGCAAGGCCAGGACAGGGCATAGCTCATGTGCTGATTGAAAGCTGTGTCCAGTAGTGCCTGAGCAGCATTAGGGAGGGCACAGGATGAGTGCTGGTCCTGCAGAGAGACAGTGCTGGACAGTATCTCCCCAGAGCTGAACTGAGCCCCCCATTAGCTGCCTGACAGGTACCAGACCTTGTCCTGGCTTCAGAGCCGTTAAGTTGTTGCAGATGGTCTAGACAGAGTCTGCAAACACCAGCTCCAGCCTGAGCATTTAGTAGGTTTGCAGATCACACATTTAGAGTGTTTTCTTCCATTGTTCTTGCCAATGCCTTCTTTTATGGTCAGTTTCTGCTAATATTGGTTTCCTATCAGTAAAGGCATGACATTTATTGCTTTTGTGTAATAAGTCAAAGCTTTCTCTTTTATTTGAGAACACTTTTTTTTTTTTTTTTGGCAGCACCTGTGGTGCATAAGCTGTTTTCAATTACAGCACTACAAGGACAGCTGTGGACATTTAAGTCACCCTTACGGTACCTGCCAGAATTTAGTCCCGTCAGCTCCCTCAGTTTGACCTGTGTTGTGGCCGTCCTTTCTCAGTCATATTTACAAGTTACTTCTTTGATTATGCTCAAGTTGTCTACATAGTTCACTTTTCCAAAGGACTTGTTGTATCTGCATGTTGAGTTTTGGAGTAAGCAAATGTTGATTCAACCTTAGTGGGACCTAGCTGCACATTTTATTTCTTAATTTTACACCTGTTATGCATATTGTTACATATACATAATTTTTATAAAATCGTTCATGAGCAATTTGTAGACAATTGCTCCAATGTTAATGCTATCAGCCAGCTCTTTCCCATTGCTAGTTTGCTTTGCTGTACTTGGAGAAAGCAATGACATCTGCTTCCTGAGCCACTACTTCATGAGACGTGTCTCTCTCCTGTAACACAACGCAGCAGTCTCTTCTCTGATGTCTCAGCAAGACAGTCTGAATTTTTCCTGCTGTTTTTTTCCAGGACTCTCAGTAACCAGCAATCATACTATTCTGCCAAAGAAGCCAATGTCAATATGTTGAAATGAAGATGTAGACAGGTGACAGGGGTGATGGCCACAAGGACTACGTACGTTTTGCCAGAGACATCATAGCATGGGTCCCAGCAGTGTGGCGTGTCCAGATCAGGCCATTTTCAGAGCTCTTAGTAAATCTGCTTAGCCTTAGCACTGTAGGCAATGGAGTTTGACACTACAGGGACATTCAAGTAGGTGTTGGCCATGAGGGTGAGCCTGAGGATAATAGTATCTACCAGATCCACGTAGCACAGACAAATGAATCAGCAGGATGAGTTGGGAAAAGCAGTAATATAGTCCTGTTTCTTGTGCTTGCTTTCTACTTGGCTTCTTATAGCTTGAATTCCATTTAGTGTGTGCATAACACCACTGCAGGGATCTGGTCCTGGTTGGGACCAGAAAAAACAATGACAGAGGATCCTGCCCCTCTGCTCTGTGCTGGGGAGGCTGCCCCTGGGGTGCTGGGGCCAGCGCGGGACCCCTGGGGCGAGAGAGGTCCGGAGCTGCCGGAGAGAGCCCAGCGCAGGGCCCCGAGGTGCGGGAGGGCCTGGAGCCCCTGTGCCGTGAGGAGAGGCTGCGAGAGCTGGGGCTGCTGGGCCTGGAGAGGAGGGGGCTCCGGTGGAGCTCCCCCGCGGCTGCCAGGGCCTGCAGGGAGCTGCGGAGAGGCCGGAGCCGGGCTCTGGCCAGGGGTGCCCAGGGCCAGGAGCAGAGGCCCCAGGCCCAGCCTGGAGCTCGGGAGGTGCCCTCTGGGCCCCAGGAAGCGCTTCTGTGCCATGGACCCAGAGGTGCCTCCAGCCTCTTCCATGCTGTGGTTCTGTGATGTACTTGCCTCTGACACCCACAGAGTCCATCACACAAGTGGGATTCAAAGGCCATATACAAAATACAAACCACCAGAAACACAGCCAATACAGATTGACTTAGGTCCTCGAAAGGAGCCTTTAAATTGCACCTGTTCTGTTGCCTAGGTCCTGCTTCACTACACAGAAATGCTTTTTTTTTTTTTTTTATTTCTGAAAGTTTCTACAGCACCAAGAATAGTCAGTGTAAACAAGTGCTTGAGAAACCATCTAAGTCCAGCAGCTGCTCTGCTTTTAGCCTGATCTCTTATAATGAAAACTGCCCTCAAACTGTTGTTTTAGTACTTGTTATCTTTCTCATTCGTGCAGATCCTGGCATTCTTTGTCATACTGTGTATCCCAGATTTCAACAAATAATAATAAAAAAAAAACTGTCTCAGTTCCCAAACTGATCAAGTCTCACTTGGCTCTTTCCAGACCTGCCATAAGGATGATCCAGCACAGGCACAGAAGCTGCCAGGGAAAAGAAAGTGGTGCTAGAACACTCAGCAAACTACACTTTTACAGCATTGTCACTGGTTCCTTCATAAACAGAGCTGATGCCTTTCCTTTTGCCAGAAATTACTGATTCCATATAGTGTTGAGGTAAAAAACTAATCGAAGTTTGGCTTTGGTTTCCAATGTTTAATTTGCATTAGGTCAAACCACTAATTTGGGTTTAATTTATACTGAAAATTCTGCATGTCTCATCTTCATACAAAGCACAAAAATCTCCTTGCATGCATGAGTCAAATCTGGGCTAATATTTCTCAGTAGGTTTGTTTTAGGAACGTGCTTCCTGCCCGTAACATTGCTTCTGTAGAAATCATAAAGGAGTGAATCTCCTGGATGGCTGCAGAATTGAATAAACAGCACCTTGCTGATCAATAAAACCCTTTAAATTCAGCGGGTGGACCTGAGGCACTGACACACAGCTGCGCCACTGGCCAAGCAGCCTCTGCAGAAATGTTCAGGAGGAATCAGCCCCCGCAATTTCAGCACGAGCGAAGGACATGAATGGCCTGGCAGGGTCCCACCAGCGGACCCCACTGAGCCCATGTCTATGGAGCAGCCTGAAGTGACGTATCTGGGGTCTCTGGTCACCAGGTGCTTTGCATTGCTTCAGCAAAACAGTGCAAACCCACTTCCATCTCCACTCTTCTAGCAGTTTGAATTAATAGAGGTCAAAACTCAGGTGAAATCAAACACTGGGCCTTAATTTGCAACTCTATCAACACCTCCAGAAATGCCAGTGAGGTGCACAGGTGAGCAATCTTGCCTGCTCAGACACCTGCTAAATTGGAACAGGTCCTGAGCCAGCACTAACATATATTAAGTCTTATTTCTCCTCAGTTCATAATCACTTTCTATAGTAGTTACCAAACTGTGGACATGTTTCAATTTACATCTGTCATACCATGTCTAGCCAAAGCCAGATCTGAATCCGCCTGCCTGGGCTGTGGGAATTGCATGGGTTCAGCTGGCAGTGCCTGCCTCTGGTCCAGCTCATCTTCCAGGGCACACGCGGGGCAGGCAATGTCAGCACAGGCCGCTCTGAAAGTGATGCTGCAAATGGAAGTGCTTATAAGATGAAGAGTGTGATTTTGTTTTGTTATCTCCATTAGTTTTATCTTAGAGTTGAAAGACTCAGGCTACACCAATCCCAAAGGCACATTGCCGGAGGTGGTGTGCAGCTCGGGTGGAGTGCTCTCAGCATCACAGTCCTTCCTGACCACCCCATCTTCTCCTGGACCTTCCTGGTGCACTGAGAAGCCAGCATCTCTGGGCACAGCCTGGGAAGGACCACAACTCACTGCAACCTGCTCCCATTGCATCCCACTCGCCCACCCCAGGTCACCACAAGACTTACCATGGACATTTGGTCCAGGAGGGGCAGAACCGTGACCTTGCACTGCACATCACCTGCACACTGCAGACAGAAATGGCCCTGTCACTGTGGGATGATCTTAAACCTTTATGAGGAAAAGCTGAGAGCCACAGGAAGAGGGTAGAAAGCCTGGGGGCCAGCCCAGGGAACCCAGGGGCTGCTGTCCAAGGGCAGCGGCCATCCCTACGTGTGGCACTTGCGCCATGCCTTGGGGTACACATCGCACCAGGCAGTGCTTGCAGCTGAGTCTTAGGCAAGCCTTCCCCTGAGACAGCTGCCCTCTTGCAGGTTCTCATGCAGAAATCAGCTGTAGTCATTGTTGTGCCAGGTGGGAATCCCTCCTGGCTGATGGTGATGGGACTGGGGATATCCAGACCTAAAACACAAAGATTCAAGTGGTTGCATCAAATGGCTACACAGGACTGTGCCAGGCAGTGCATGCTGACACCTGAGGAAGGAGATGGGAGCTTTGGAAACACTGAAGACTGCAGTAATGCCAAGACTCAGAGGAGGGAAGGGAGCACAGTGCTTCACTGTGGACAACATCCTAACTGCATTAGGTGGCCAGGCCCAGGTCTCCAGTCAGCCACTGGACCTTGGATCAGGGAAGCACAAAGCCTCTGGGTGGAGAGGGGAGGACTGGGGTCTCTGGCACAGGGAATATGGGTGGAGAGGCCCACTGAAATCAGAAACAGAGAAAACCTCACAGGAACCAGGTGGAGACCGTGTGGGTCTGCAAACCACTGCTGATGCCTCCAGAGCACTCAAAAAAGAGCAGCTTTCAGCATCAAGCAGCTGCCTGGGTCCAGCTCCTGGGGTTCGCAGCCCCTCCAAAGGGGCTGCAGCTGATTGAGGCTGGTCAAGGACAAGCCCAGATGTTGTTTTGGGATATTATCCTGATGATTTCCTTATGAATTTCCATTATTTCATTGGTGTAAATGATGGGGTTTAGCAACAGAGGGATAAAAAGGTCAGCATACGAGGTAATGTGAATGACTGTTGGGCATGGAGGGAGCGAGGGCAAACACAAGATGCAAGGGCTCAGAACCCTGCAGTGCTGTGCAAGGGGCTGCAAGGCTTAAACTGAAACAACTAGAAAACCAACAAAAAAGGCTTGCTTTTAAGAGACATACCGACTGTGTTCAGAGGGAAGTCCCTTTGGTCCATGTGCACAAACCTATCTGCAGAGGGGAGAAGTTGCCTGGTATGTGAATGAATTAACCCACTGCAAAAGAAGGTTTCCTGATTTTAGGGGGGCTGAATGCACAACGTAATTTCTATCAGCAATGTTAGCTTGCCTCAGAAACACTTAGCTTGCCATAGTTGGAAATGTCTGCTTTTCAATGAGTTGCCTGCTGCTTTGTATGCAAGTAAGAGAGTAATTTGATTCATGTCTATGCTTCTGGGTCCACTTCTTTACCTCTGTGTTCACAATCTCAGCTGCACAATATCAAATATAACCTTGAGACCGTCCAGTATGCCCTGTGCTAAAGGACACAGAAAAGGTCAGACTGTCTCCTGATGTGCCATACAGAATAGGAATTCTGTGCATGCAGTTGATTGGAAAAAATATTGCAGTTTTCAGGACTTCATGCCAGGTACAGGGACATTTAGTCCTGAGGTTATTCAGCTCTTGACTCAAAGAACACTGGAGAAATTAATTGCAAACAAGCCCGTCATATATTGTTTAATTACCAAGAGTTGGCAGGGAAAGTGTGCCGGACTTGGCTGTCTGCATTTGGCTGCAGTTGGAACAGTGGCACCCAACACTGCACAGCTTGGCAGCTCATTATTTAGACTCAGGGCGCAGTAATCCCCGGGACTGCTCCTGAACGTCAGTGCAATGATCTGGTGTACATTTGGCACAGCCATCACTGTGAATGTGAATACCTACCGCAGAAAGCTGTTTGTCGGTGGATTGAACCAACTGAAGAGCAAGGTTCAGTGACTCAAACACCAGGGAGATGACAGTTTTGTTAGTGCACGTGCAAGCCAGCAGGCTGGGTGCTGCAGGTAGGTGGCCCAGGCTGAGCAGCCCTCCTCAGTACCTGGTTCCTGCAGCACAAGAGGGCTGAGTGATTTAGGCCATTGCCATTGCAAGCTGCCAGATGCTGGATCCCTAGGATATAGAAACAGACTTAATGCGGAAGTAAAAAGAACTGTTTATTTATAAAAACTGTACATAAGTTGCACAGCTACCTGTGGTCCTGTGCTTTTGGAGGGGCTGGCCACCTCTGGCTCAGCAACATCAGTGTTTTGACTTTCTTCTCACAACGGTGTCCTGCAAATTTTGAACATTTCCTCACAAACGTACAAGGATATTTTTCTTTCTCTGGACCATGCTGATGGATCACAGACCATGCTTATCTTTCTATGGACCATGGTTAGTATAAGCTGATGCCAGGGTGTAAGTGACTCTGAGGTGTGCAGGGACGGAGTTTCCCCGCTGTTTCAGGAAGGTGGGACATTGTGCATGCCAAATGCAAAAGCAAGAACTGCCTTGCTCATCACGAAAACTGGATGAGAGACCATAGGTCATGGTTGTAAGTCCCAAACCATTCACAAAGGATGCTTATAAAGAGCATGTTTGTGTGCAGCATGCAGCACTTCACCTCTCTGCAGTCTCAAGGAATCACAGGAGGTTGATCCAAGTATTCTTCAAAGTATATTGAGCAATCAAGGAAAGAAGGCTGAAATAACCTGCCTTCATAGGAGAGGATGTTCTTGTCTACATTATGTATGATGCTGCAGTTTCTCATCATTGCAAGTGAAATCAAATATTTTGGGTTACTTTAAACGTTTCCAGTCTGCCTGTTTTCAGAAGAAATCCAAACAAGCTTTGGTTCAAACTGTTTTCATTTATATTTTGACAAGTGATTAAATTCTGATCCATGAAATGAAAAGCCAATTTCTCCTTCAGATCTACTACCTAACAGGCAAAGTAACAATACTTCTAACTTTTCCTTCTTCTTTTTCCCGTTTAACACATTTTATTTGCACTGTGTAAAGGTAAGACATAAAAGCTGACATCACAGTATCATGTGAGCCAACATCTTGGGCAACAAAATGAGAAATTCGTTCCACTGAGCAGGAGAAAATGGTGTACAACAGATATCAATTTCATGGGTAGTATGCCACTCTGAATTTTTAAGTGCAGCCTCTCAGGTAATGTAATAAAAATAAATAAACAAATAGGTTTTGGCTCCAGACATCATACAGGAAATATTGTTCAATAACGTACTACTCACATTCATCTTCTCTTGCCATATTCTCATTGGGTTTACATTGATTTGATATACAAGGCAGCTGTAGTATTTCATATCTCCCAGTATTCAAGAGTATAAAGTAGTGGTAAAATGCACATTAAAACTAAATGATGCCGGCAATGTAGAAAGAAACATGGATAATGCTGTTGTCTAATGGCTGAGTCTAAAGACCAAGAGAAGTTTGCAGGCCAGTCAGACACCAGGGTTTACTGGAAGCCCAGCTGGAGGTACGATGGCAAACTGCAGAGCAGTGAAGTCCTCTGCATGCCCTGGGGCGTGGGGTGGCTGCTATTTGGGGGCAAGCTGCCCCTGCGGGACGGGGAGCGGACGTGGCACTGAGGGATGTGGTTTAGTGGTGGGACACAGTAGGTCAGGTTGGTGGTTGGAGTTGGTGACCTTGAAGGTCTTTCCCAAACTCGATAAGTCTATGACTCTATCAGCATTTCCAGCACCGGTGCCACCCATGGGTGTTTGACCAGCACCTCTGTTTCTGCTGCCTGACGCCAGGCAATGGGACGGTGGCTGCTCCAGAGCCGTGCGTGTGGCAGTCAGCGAGTGGTGACCTGCAGCTACGCGCCTCCTGCCCTTCCATGGCCAGCCAAGTTCAGGGCGCTGCGGCATGCTGCGCCGCTTTGCAAGATGAGCTCCACGTGAAGATGTGCAGAGCATCTCTGCTCACCACTTAGCCACCCAGGCACGAGCAACATGGGACTGTTGACTAAACGGACTGCGTTATAAATGAGAATTACAGACCGTCTCTCCTCTGTTGGTTAGAGACAACTTCCCAGTTGGAGTAGCAAGGACAGAAATCCTAACTGTTTGAGGTCGGATTCAATCTGGTTAGAAGAAGGACTATGCTTCTGTGGTTCTCTGTGGCAGGAAGGATTGGGGCTGAATTACCTGAATCCCTCCAAGCTTGTGTTCCTATATCACATACAGTTTACGTCTGTTGCCTGGTGATCATTCTGACGATGCCCTTTCAAATCTCTTTGTTCACTTTGTAAATGAGAGGGTTGAGAACAGGAGGCACAAAGAGATTAATACTGGACATCAGAACCTGCAGAAGAGGAGGAAGGTCCTCTCCAAGCCCCCACTGGGGAGACAGTCACCACTGGGATGTGCAATATTAAAGCAGCACAGACATGGGAGGCGTGGGCGCACAGGGCTTTCAGATGCTGCCCTCGACATGCAACACTGATGACAGTTGTCCAAATCATAGCGCAGGAGATGATGATGAGCAGTGAGGCTATTCCAAAGACTGGGGTTACAGCACACAGACTATACAAAATATGGAGAGAAATGTCTGCATATGCCATGTTCATTATGTCTGGGTGCAGACTGTAGGGATGAGATGGCGCTGCAGAAGGGCAGGCGCCTCAGAAGAAAAGTTATGGGTGATACCACACCAAAGCCTCTCCCTGCAGCAGTCAGCCCTAAGCCCAGCACCCTGGTGCTGGTGAGGGTGAACATGCAGTGCATGGTTACAGGTGGCAATGAAGTGAACCCCAGCTCGGTTAAGGAGGAGTGGATGAAAAGCATCTGGGTGCTGAAGCTGACTTCTCAGGAGTTAAACTGAAGGTGCTGAGCCCTGTGGGCAGTGTGGAGAGTGAGACCCCAAGCTCGTTGAGGGACAACATGCAAAAGAAGGGACACAGAGGTTGCTGGAGATGTCAGCCTTCCTGTATGATGCAGAGAAAGGTGCAGTTCTCCACAGTGGGAGTGGAAATGGCATAGGGGGTGCAGGAGAGGAGGCGACACCAGAGGTGGACAGCCTTCAGGCTTTCACTGGTAAGGAAACACAGCAGTCATTAACAT
Source organism: Anseranas semipalmata (assembly GCA_013399115.1). Taxonomy (NCBI): domain Eukaryota; kingdom Metazoa; phylum Chordata; class Aves; order Anseriformes; family Anseranatidae; genus Anseranas; species Anseranas semipalmata. The sequence continues at coordinate 117,028 of VXAA01003420.1, forward strand.
TGGCTTCATTTCTTTTGGAGCCAGTGTGTGCTCTAGTTTTACACAAAATGCAGGAAAATGCCTCTGCTCTCAGAAGCGTGGGCTGAAAGCCTGGCTCCCCTGGGAGCGCGGTGGGAGCAGTCCTTTGCGCCTGTGGGGGGTTCAGCCGCACATCTGGGGATGGAGTGTGCCCCAGGTTTCAGCAGGGATGGTGAGGAAATCGTGTGTGTGTGCGTGTGATGGGAACGCCACCGAGACGTGCTCCTCGCCCCGTGATGCCCCAGCAGCCACAGCAGCAGCCCCATCTCCCCAGGCAGAGCACTTGCACCCTCTAAATGACCAAGCCAGGACCAGAGTCACTTCCTATACCCAACGAGGACACAAGCCTTGTGCCTCACCCAGCTTCCTACTGCGCCTACACAACAGGACCCCGTCCCCCGCTCCCACCCAGTGCCGCAGCCAGCCCCCGCCTCCTGCAGAGCCCCGGCTGGCTCCTGCCCGGCTCTCCGCGGTCTGCAGGGCCTGGGGCTGCCTGTGCAGCTCCTCTCCCGCAGGGCAGCAGGGACCTCAACCTTCCCCGCTCCCAGGCACGCTGCCGCGGCATGGGAGGGATCCACTGACCGCCATCGCTCATCGTCCTCTGGTCCAGCAGTCATTCAGCCTGAAAGAAAAATGCAAGAAAGATCAATAGCCATCTTGGGCCTTCCTCATCCTGGAAGAGTCTGGTGGCCCTGGAAACAGCCCAGCAGTGTAGCTCTCGTGAGCAGGGAGGGGGAAAGACACCAGAGAGTGACCTGACTTCTAACAGCTTGGGTGAGGAAGTCTTGTACTGGGCAGTCTGTGCCTCATCTGCACATCGGTCTCTGTTTTCTCTGCCTGGGGGGACCACAGAGGCCAGCTGGCCTTGCCAGGCTGCGCTGCATTTCCCCAGGACAGCTCACCCATCAGACACCAAGGCGCTGAGAAGGGGGGAGGAGAGGTAGATTCAAACAAACCCTCCCCGAGGAATGATGGGAAGGCACCCACTGCAGTTTGGCCTGGGAAAAAATATTCCTGATGAGAGGTAAGCCTTTTTTTTTTTTTTTTTTTTTCCCCAATTTTCCTGATTACAAGCTTTAAAAACAAAGCAAAACCATCTCACAGCTGGAGTGCTCCTAACTCCTGTTGAAAGCCGGAATTAAAAGTGCCAGAAAATCAAGCTCCTTGTCTCAAGGGTGGTTCGACTGTTACAGTCACTATGCAAGAGAGGAATCCTGGCCCTTAGATGCCTGTTATGTGTTCATAACACATCCTTGCAACGACACCCTGGGCACTGGAGTCTGATGGGAACTCCAGGAGAGCTGAGTATTTTCACGTGTAAAACCCACACTCTGACTCTGGTCCCAGAGCACATGTTAACCTTTTGGGGTCCTGAAGGTTCTGCACCTGTCATTTTGTGAGCTTGTACCATAGGCTTACCCTATAGATACTGCAGGAACTAGAGGATGTATGCAACTTTGTCTCCATATACCCTTAACGGCTCACTGGGAAGGCAGGAATAAAGCACAGGCACCAACGCACGGCACCTGCACGGCTCTCCGTACTGGGTTGCATGCAGGAGTAGCGCTGGCACAGGTTGGGCAGCACCAGGACATTGCACGGGAATGCAGTGTTACTGGGACTGAGCCCCGCACACCATCTCCCTCAGTGAAGGAGGGACACCCAGGACAGGAGACACCACTTCCAAGGAGTTGTCCTCTCCCAGCTGTTTTCAGCTGTTTTCAGCGCTGGTTTCAGCGACAAGGACGAGGGATAGTCCCAGTGCAGAGCAGCTTCTGCCCTGGTTAGGTCACACTGCAAGGAAATGAGACCTGTGTGTTGTCACCCTCCTGGGCTCAGGGAAGCCTCTAGCCTTACCTCCTGGTCCTAACAGGGACATCTGCGCAGTGGGATGTGACACTGCTCCGTGACATGGCAGCAACCCCACCAGTGCTACTTTAATAGAATGAAATGGCAAACTGCTGACTCATCACTTGTATTAAATATTTTAAAACAATTGACTGTGTGAGCTAATCCTGCTATATTACGTGTGGGAAAACTGAAGGTATGTGAGCATACAGCAGTTACGCATTTGGACTTATCAGCCCCTGCATCAGGCAAAGCACAGAAAGTACAGAGTTCACCTCCTGAAGCCTCAGAGTTTGTTGGTATTGCTGGGTTTTAATGTCCTCTGTGGTCATATAGTGGCCTAAATGTTCAAAAGTGACTAGAAATGTTTGCTGTCCTATTGTTTCCGTACTCAGCGTTTTCATATGTGCTGGTTTTCAAAAAAGCACTAAGGTCTGTCTTCAGTATTGGGTCACAGAGCAATGCTTCAGTCTGAGTACCATAACATTAATTCACCGTAAATCACCAGTAATTTCTGCACTTTGAATTTATAGTTCATCTGTTCATGAATCCAGGTACTTATAAAAGAAGACAGGATCCAAATTCACTGCTGTTCTCACCCATTGCTCCGCCTCGAGATGTGCAACATGGCAGGCTGGGAGATGGTGATGCCGAGGGCTGTCATGATAAGCAGCAGCTGCATAAGCTGCTCTGTGAAAACAAAACACAGACACAGGTCAACCTGTCATTAGAAATGGGGGAAGGTGGGTAAAATCCTGGGAAACATTTAAATGGAATTGATCAGTCTCCAGCCACTTCTTCAGGCTGTCAGCTCAGGTCTCTGGATTTGTTTCCAAAGGAGATTCCCAGCAAAAGGGTGGGTAGGGTGAGTGTAGCTCACAAGCCTTTAGACATACTGCTGCTTTTTTTCTGCACGTTTGAGCTATCACCTTTGCTTAGTCCTAGAAAGCTTAAATGATGACCATGCAAGAGGACTGCAGCTTTGCTTGTGCAAGGGAAGGAGACAGATGTCTTCTGTTAATTTCAACACCAACTTAGCTGAAATGGATGCAAGAACTAGAGAAAGGCTTAAAGTATTCTTTGAGAGGTTTCCCCTTTGAGGATGAAGCTTACCAATCAGCAGGGTTGCGGCTTTCACGTTTTAGGCAGATATTTTCAGGGGTGTTTAATGGACTTTAGGAGCCAAGCCTTTCATTCTGCGGGCTGCTGGGCAATAGAACTCATTTAACCTCCCCTGTCCAGGTGCAAGTAAGAGAGCAAATGCACATTGGATTAGCGCCTGTTGCATTCCTCTTAGGCAACATCATGATAGCAATAAATAATAGTCCTATGCTAATGAATCATTTCTTCCAGTATTAAGATTTGCTCAGTTCTGATTCTGTATCAACTGTGAGTCATCATGACTAAGGCATATATGCGTGTCTGCGTGCCTAGGAGATGCCTGAAATAACACACTCCTTGCAGAGGAGCTGCTGGAGTCACAGCCCGTCTCAGCATCTCCCCGCCCTGGGGCAGACTGCACCTTGCAGGAGTTGATGTTGCTGGAGTTCAGAGTTCATTGCCTGGACGTGTGAGGTGTGGAAAGAGATGTGAGCTGGGCAGGCGGGCTGCCTGCAGTGCTTAGGCACTCACCAGCCTCTGGTGGGGCCATTCATTAGCCACTGAGTCAGGTCTGAGCTCTTAGCACTTTGCAGGGTTGATCACTGTCAAAACAGTGAGAAATCTCACCTGGAAATGCTCAGCTACATCCCATGAGGTTACAGAATCATGGAATGGTTGAGGTTCAACAAAAAAAAGCAGATTCCTGCACTTGGGACAGAACAACCCTTGCATTGGTGCTGCCTGGGACTGAGTGGCTGGAGAGCAGCTTTTCAGGAAGGGTCTGGTGGACAGCAGGTGGGACATGAGCCCTCAGTGTGCCCTTGCAGCAACGAAGACCGACTGCATACTGGGTGGCATTCCTAAGAGTGCAACCACCAGGTCAAGGGAAGAGATTTTTCCCTTTAATCAGCAATACTTTGTCCAGTTATGGATCCTTCCATACAAGCAGAGGTAATGTTGCTGAACTGGAGCAAGTACAGGTGAGACTACTAAGATGGTCAGGTGGCTGGAGCTCATGACATATGAAGAAAGGCTGAAGCAACTGGGTTTGTGTAACCAGGAGAAGAGAAGGCAAAAAGAGGTTTAAGTCTTCTAATACCTGGAAGAGATTACAGAAAAAATTGAGTCAGACTCATCAGAGATGAAGACACAAGAAGCTGTGGACAAACGTTGAAATAGGGGAGAATTCAGTTGGACAATAAAGGAAAAATTCATGGGGGCCTTTTCCAGGACCTAAGTCACTGGAAATTTTAAAAACTCCATGGGACAAGGTTCTGAGAATCTTGATCTAAGCAGACATTAAGATTCTGAGCCAGTTAATAAAGAGAGTGTATAAATTTGTTTGCACAGGCACATTTAACATATCGGGGGAGAAGAAATAAAGGAAAACAGTTCTCAATAAAATGTGTATGGACTCAACCCCTCGTCCAGCACCTCACACATATGCCCCATCATACTGCCACAGACATGCAGGGAGTCTGTCTGCTTCAGGGACTCATGATACCATCATCCCAATTCCCAGGTGTATTAATGAGTAGACAGCTTTCCAAAAGAAGCTCTTCTATTAGGTTACAAGTGTAAGATAAATTTGGGCTGTTGCATACTTCGAGTAGAGAATGCTGGATACACCCAGTGCTTGTTCATCGGGCTGCAAGCGTGTTTACTCTTAAGGACATTATAGGTTTCAATCATAAAAATTTGTTTTCCATTTTAACTTTTTATTCCGGACAGTCAAGATCAGTAACTGCTTTGATACAACACTTCTCACGTATCTGCCACTGCTGACAGGTTCTCAGAGGCACTTAAACTCTCAAGTGACTGATTTCCTTGCATAAAGTATACAAAAGGTATTAGATATGTCATCAAAATAATTTATAAGCAGGACACCATGGGCCTTATAAATTTTACTAGATAGGGCATTCTTTGCAGAATCAGCTACTCAAAGTCAGCACAATAGTCCTTCCTGCTGAAGTGTGTATGAGACACATGGAAACAGGAAGGGTAGATGGGGCGAGCGAGCGCACGTGCATGGCTTTGTAATGTGGTCATCACAGCTTCATGATTTGAGAGTATTTATGGTGTACCATTAAAGTAAGCCAATTAGCAACCTCTCTGTTAGGAAGTGTTGTGCAGATGCTGGTGGGGTGGTACCAGGATGCGCTGAGCCATTCACCCGGCTTTTCTCCATTAGCCAGGGAAAGCTGCCTGCCTCCCCAAGGCCACCTGAGCACAGGAACAGCTCTGACTCTTGTGGAACGTTTTTTGGTTTTTGGTTCTGCTCCAGATACAGGGATCAAGTGTAGGGTTGCCCAGTGGTTATCCTGGACAGCCCCAAACACATCACTTGCATGTGTTTTTATCTTTTTTTACCATTTTTGACCCTCCTTTTTACTACCTTTGACTCTAATAAACAACCCTCTAATTACTTTTTTCTTCATTGGTCCCAGTTCTGCTACATCACTATCCAAATTTGATATTTCTAATAACATTACATAAGTCATCCTGACCTTATATGGTATTGCTGATGAGGCTACCTAGGAGCTGCTCGCCTGGTAAGACTATACTCCCCAAGGTAGACTTGAGTGTCCATGAAAGACGAGTGGGCAAATATTCATCCAAGACTGCTGCTTTCACGCACTTTTATGTAGGGTACAAAGACATTTAAGACTTGTGTTTTGTTTGGTTCCTGACGGCTTCATAACTGGTACTGAGGTTTAACCACATGGTGAATTATTTCCTAGACTGGGGTTTAATTCTTCATTACAGTTCTCATTACAAACACTTGAGTAAGCTATGTTACCACCTCAGTGGCCAAGAGAAAAAAAAATCTTTCATATTTAATTTTTTCTAGAGCATGAGCTTCTTCAGTGGGCAGTGGAAATACAACACACCATGGAGTGGAGAGAATTATATGATAAATCACAGAACAAAAGAGCATGGAATATGATTTAAAGTTACACAGCTAATGAATTCAATATGAATATTAATTGCTTCTGTCTTCACCTGGAATACTGTCAATTGGTAAAAATGGACTATACAGCATAATGAATTCATCCCACTAGTTTACAGTGAGCAGTTAGTGAAGGTACTTTATGTGCTGTGATGGAGAAGCTCTTCCTTGACGTGAGGATCTTGAGGACCCCCCTGCGAATCTGTTTAGTTTTTATGCTGTAGATGATGGGGTTCAGCAAAGGGGGGACCAGCAGGTAGATGTTGGCCATGAGGACATGAACAAGAGGGGAAGCATGTTTGCCGAAACGGTGAACCATGGACAAACCAACCATGGGGATGTACAGGATCAGGACTGCCAGGATATGGGACAAGCAGTTGTTCAAAGCCTTGAGACGCTCCTTCTGGGATGCAATGCTCAGAATTGTCTTACAAATCATAACGTATGATGAAAAAATAAGCAATTGATCTAGCACAACTGTGAGGATGACCATGGCTAACCCGTACATGCTATTGAATGTGACGTCTGCACAGACCAGCTTGATCAGGTCCTGATGCAGACAGTAGGCATGGGAGAGCACATGGGACCGGCAGAAGGGCAACCTTCTCAGCAAGAAGAGTGATGGCAGCACTCCTAGCAGACATCTGCAGAGGGCAGCCAGCCCAATCCTGCCTATCCTGGCACTGGTGAGGATGGAGGAGTATCTCAGAGGGTAGCAGATGGCCACATAGCGATCAAAGGCCATGGCCAGGAGCACCGAGGACTCTAAGAATGAGAAGGAATGAATAAAGTAACCCTGAGCAAAACAGGCATCAAAACTGATTTCCCTGTAGTTGACCCAGAAAATACTCATCACAGTTGGCATTGTGGACAGAGACAAACCCAAATCAGAGATGGCCAGCATGGCTAGCAAACAGTACATGGGCTTGTGGAGGCTCGGATCTGTCCTGATGACAAAGAGGATTGTGCAGTTCCCCACAAGGGATGCAATGTAAATGCAAGTGAAAGGGATGGAGAGCCAGACATGAGCAGCCTCCAGACCTGGGATGCCCATCAGGAGGAATGCAGAACAGCAGGTGCTGGAGCTGTTGGATGACCACATGACGGACCAGGGAGCATCTGCATTGAAATAAGAAACCCTCAAAAAATACATGTACTGCCCACAGACCAGAAAACATACATATGTTTAGTTATATATGCAAATGATCTAATTTCATAAGTTACTCAGGTTCATAGCAGTGGTTAATAAATGTACTGCTGATTATTTTTCTATTTTCTTTTAAGGCTATGGAATAAAATATCAATAAACAAGAGAGAAATTCACACCAAAGCATCAAGCAGTTTGGAAATTTATCACCTACCTCAATATGTTAGAAGTTCACAATATTAATGCTTTTTTAAAATACGACTGGTTTAAAGTCATAAATCTTGATTAAATAACACCTGTCCTTCCAGCAGTGAGTTAGACTTTCCTACCTGCTGTGATCCAGATTTTGTCTTGGGAGGTGAATTACAGTACCCAGGATGTTTTAATTTTTTTCACGGTAATTATGACTGGTTATCCAACAAAACTTGTAATTGTTCATCCAGTAAATAAAGAATGAATAGTAACTTGAGAAAATTTAAAATATAAATTTAATACAAATTTTGCCTGAAGTATCAGCACAGAAAAGGAGATTTCAGAGAAAGAGATGAGCAGGAATAAATCTTGTGGCAATGCAGAGTGCCCCACACATGAACATGGGAATAGCCTGGACAAGGCAGTCAGTGCTTATGTGCGAGACAGGGAACCAGAGACGCAATGCTTGCTGCTGAATGTCTTCTGAACAGAAACCCTTGAATCCCTGTGTAGCAACAGAGTGACTGCTGCAAATGAGAGCTCTTTCTAGGGATTTGGAGGTCCAGAAACTTCAGGAATAGCACTGACACTGAACAAACCTTGCACAGCTATATCAAAAAAGAGTTTTTTTTCTTATTCTCTGGTGAAACAAATCTTTCACTGAAGGAATTATTCAGTTTAGACTGTGTGATGGGCAAAAGAAAAGCTGAATTGATCTAAAAATTGTCCACCAGTCTGTGCGTGGCTGACAGCGATGACTCTTCAATATAACCCACAAGCACAACGTGACCCGGAGACTGGAAACTGGTTACACAGAAATTGGACTGAAATGAGGCACTGCTAGTTAGCAAAATCTGAAAATACAAAAGGAGAGAGGACATTGATGAATCCTTCATCTTTTGGAACTGTAAAGCTAGGAACAGAAATTCTTCTGAGATGCATGCTTTGTTTGAAGCCCACACGATGGGCTTGATGAGTAAATTGGATATGAAATTCTTCTGTGAGTGTGATGCAGGGTGTCAGAATAAATCATCACAGTGATCCTTTCTGATCTAATATTTTCTAGCTCTCCTGTAACTAGGAAAAAAAAGCCCACATGAATTAACATATTAATTAGAACAGAGAGAAGAGATTAAACACTATTTCCTTACTTTGCCCTTGAGTACCATATAGCTACACCTCTAAGCATCACAGCCAGGCTCTAAGTGCCATTTGAGCAGATATGAAACCTCACAGTGACGCTCCTGCCCTTCGCATTTCAGAAACTCACCCAGTTCTGCTGCTGAGGCTCAATTTTGACAGTGGTGAGGAAGCCTGAGCCAGGCTCAGCCTACAAACAGCTGCTTATGAGGTCTCTGAACTGCCCCCAGGGACTCGAACAAAGGTACTAGGGGGAACAGACAGAAACAATAGGGAATTGGAGCCAAACCTGCCTTCAGTTCTAGCTGCAAACAAATTCAGCCTGGCAGCAATGTCCACAAGCATTAGGGATCAAGTGCCCCCTGTGCAAGGAGCTGTGCAGACACCCGTCAGAAACCTCCTTCTGTGGGTTGTCCTCTTGCAACACAAGGCAACATTAGGTCTAAACAAGCCCCCGAGCCCTGGCTCTGCCTGTGTGTGCATGAAAGGATCGCTGCTGTCTGCTGGGTGACGCCAAGCAGCAGGTTCAGGACCTGCTATTACCATTGTGCAGGAGCTGAAGTCTGGGGCACGCAGAGCCATGACCAGTCCCACCTGCTCCTGGATTTCCATGGCGTTAAAGCTCTGTGCTGCGGCCAGCTGAGACCAATGTATTTATCTGCTCTGATCACCTGCAAGCCAGCTGTGTGCCAGCTGCGAGAGTGGTACTGGTGCATGCAAATGCCTTACATGTCTCCTGTTTGCTGCCATGTGTTCTGGAGCCCCGCAGCCCCCACTGCCTTGTTCACACTTTCTTCCTGCTGCATCAAGGCCTCCTTGCTGAAGCTCAAATAGCTCAAATGTCCAAAATGGGGTAACCCTTCCTCAGATGGGGTCTGCATGGCGTGCTGCAGGCCGACCAGAGGCGCATTCGATGCTGCTCTGCTCAGGGTTCCCAGAACCTGAAGGGATGTGAGATCATCGATATGGTCCTCTCCTTATTGTGTTGACTCTGATAAACAGCATTCTAAATGATGCTTCACATGGTCTGAGTGCCCTTCTTACTGGGACCACCACAGACCAGCACCTCCTGGTGCAAAACAGCTCCCCTGAGCTGGGAGGACGCAGCGGCTGGGAGGCTGCTTCACCTGCCCCAGGTGTCCGCGGTGAGATGACAACGAAGGTCTCCCACCTTTCAAACTCCATGGGTCCTCCCAGCCTGGTGTCCGCCTCCTCGCCGCACACTCGGTGGCCCTCCGCAGGGCTGGTCTCCCTGCAGGCTCTGGGCAGCTTCTCTCTCGCTGTCCTCGGCTGGGGTGGGGGGCTGGCTGGCCTGCAGAGCGGGAGGTGGACGGGCCCTGGGGAAGCTCCGTGCTTCCGGGGGGAGCCGGGAGGTGCGGCCGGTGCTCCCGTCCAGGTGGTGCTGGGGGCAGGAGCCAGCACACGGCAAGCACAAGGGGGGTCATTGCTCTGCGAACCTCCATCGACCTGAGGCTTTGGCACATCCTGAACCCAGAGCAGCATTTTGTGTTGAGTACTCCTTAATGGATTTTTTTTTTTTTTTTTTTTTATGTGGCTTTGTCTTATTGCTCAGTTGAGCCCCTGCAGAGTTTTGGTGTTTGCAGTTCACTCTGACAAAATGTTCCTAAGATTAATCCTGTTGAGTGAAAAACACCTCCTGTAATTGGTTGTAAATTCGCCACCTGCTATTTTATTTAATGCTTCTTAGTCCTTGTATTGAAAGAGACAGCGAGCAATTAGACCCGAATGTCCTCTTCAAGACACTCCTGATCCTACAGAGACCTTCCCCAAGCCGCAGTCATCTCCCTTCCAGACTGGAGAGCCCTCACTCACACTGCTCTTCTTTGCATGGTTATTTTTACCCTGCCCTTGGTTTATTTATTTATTGTTTATTCATTTTGTTTATTTTAACATTGCCTTTGTTTATTTTTGTTGGCTCTTCCCAAGGTCCTTCTAGTGCCCATAAGAGTATGTGGAAAGTGAGAGCATCTGCGGCTGATCAAGACCTTTTCAGCTCGGGGGGAATAGTAACAGGGAAAGGAGCATAAAAAACACGGACAGAAACAAACCTGCCAGGCAACGGGGACAAGAGCAAAGGCAAACTCTTCAGCTGCTAACTGATGGGCATTAATAACTCCAAGCACAGCTTTGGAGAGGGTCAGCCTGGCCTTTGCAGCTGATAAGAGGAGGGAAGCAGTGGACGTGAGGATCTGGGACATCTGGGGGTCCTGTGGGACAATGCAAAACAGACCGAGGGGAAGGGGAAGAAAGGGGAGGGCAGGGGAGGGTGGAAACCGAGCGTAGGGGGCACAGCAGGGGCTGACCGAAGCTGAACACTGGCTGCGCACTGGAGCTGATGGCAGGATCCGTCCCGGAGGTGCCGACAGCAGCTCCACGGCCGCGGTGGCACCAGGGACCAACCCGCACCCTGCCCAGACCCTTCCCATGAGCTCCGGGCTGAGGGCTGCGCTGCAGTATGCAATGGGGGCTGCGGGTCACGGTAGCGGAGCCTGTCTTGGTGATGCCCTGCATGAAAAAACACCTTGTCTTTTGTGCAGAGAATGAGGGAACCTTGTGACTGAGACCAGATGAAAAAACAGTATTTCCTCTCCCCTGAGCCCCCTTGTCCTTGCTTCGCGTCCTGCCTGAGAGCAGCTTCCGTGCAGCACAAACAGCCCCAGCCTGGGAAGCAACCAGACACCAGGGCACTGCTGCGCACCCAGCCCTGGCACAGCACCGCTCACTCCCACGTGCTCCCTGCTCCTCGGAGACGCCCACGGGGCAGTGGGCCCTGTGCTGTCCCCAAACACCAAACGCCAGCTGCCAGCCTGCTCGGCCTTGCCTGCACTGAGCTGCAGCCACAGCCACAGACCCCTGCACGGGGCACGTGTCCCGCGCTGCTCATCCTGCATGCACGCTTGTACGGCACCTGTGGCACAGCATGGAGTTCACATCTGCTCGCATCGTGCCCTGCAGTGGCCGCATGGCCCTTCCCTGCCCTGCCCCAGGCTGACCAGGCATTGGGCTGGCAGCAGGAGGCTGCGGACTGGCCGGCCCTGGAGGAGGTGCTGAGCCTCCGCTGTGCCTGTCACTGGGGGTGAGATTGACCACAGGGTGCAGAATCGCAGCCTGGCTGGGGCTGGGGCTGGGGGCACCCCTGGGCACCCCGTCCCCCCCCTGCCCCAGCAGGGCCACCCGGAGCCGCTCGCCCAGCACCACGTCCAGGCGGCTGCTGGAGACCCCCCCGCAGGAGCCCCCAGCCCCTCTCTGGGCAGCCTGGGCCAGGGCTCCGGCCCCCGCCCGGCACAGAAGCGCTTCCTGGGGCCCAGAGGGCACCTCCCGTGCTCCAGGCTGGGCCCGGGGCCTCTGCTCCTGGCCCTGGGCACCCCTGGCCAGAGCCCGGCTCCGGCCTCTCCGCAGCTCCCTGCAGGCCCTGGCAGCCGCGGGGGAGCTCCCCCGGAGCCCCCTCCTCTCCAGGCCCAGCAGCCCCAGCTCTCGCAGCCTCTCCTCACGGCACAGGGGCTCCAGGCCCTCCCGCACCTCCAGCAGGCACAGCACCAGGTCAGGTCCCTGCCTGCGGCAGCCATCTCACAGCAGAGATGGGGTGATTCAGGACGTCGGCGTCTTGGTGCAGAGCCGCTCTTTTGTACATAGCCATTATATTTAGGAACTTTTTGAACTTAAACTATTTTCATCTGACCAAAGCAGGAAGGGTATTGGCATCTTGGATGCCTTCTTTTGTATAGATGACATCTCTCTATTAAAAACACAGCGTCAAGCACATCACTCTTTTGGCATGGGGGCTAGCTGCCTCTCTTCATAGTTATGGGGGAGAAATAAGCATCGCCCAGGGTTTATTTGTCCCATCCTAAGATGCATAGCATTGACCAGGTAAGCTCCTGACAGTGCCTGACTCTCCACTAGATAAGGAAGGCAACAATATGCAACTAGATGGCCATCTTTTAGAGGCTTGAGGTATTTGGCCCTGAACAACCGAGTTTTTCCCCAAATCTTGTTTTCCATTGTAATTTCTAGTGTAGTTTGTTGCCAGGAAAATGAGAGTACAGCAGCTGCCAGCCTGTGGTGCAGAAGCCTCACAAGCTGGCTGTCATCCCAAGCACAGTTCATAGACGGTGGATCTGTCCACCATGGCTGTGTTTGTTCCTGTTTTGAACTGTTTATTCAAACTGGTGACTTTCAGATCCTGCTCAAGGTGTGTTCAGCTGCCACTGGGTAAGCGGGTCCCTGGGGTAACCCAGGGGAAGAGCCACTCTAGAAAGCAGAAGCTGAGCAGTGGGGCACAGCTGGGTTGGACTCAGCATCTCAGGACGAGGGAAACCTCCAGGGAAATCCCCGATGGCACACGGTGCAAGAGAAAAAAGTCTCAAAACCAAAGCATATTGCATCGTTCCCAGGTCTTTCTTTCTAACCACATTCCCATTCTGGAAGTCGAGACCTTCACTTTTGCTGGGCTGGAATTAATGCATTTTGCCCTTCAAGATTGTTCTGAGACCCAAAGCGAATGTGGCAGTCACAGAGTGTATTGATCTTCCTGGAGCAAAGAAGCCCAGTTGTTTTGCATATGGAATCCTGAGATTTGGGTCATATGCAATAACCTGAGCACTCAGTGTAATTGGCTGTGGCAGCCAGACTGGGGGCTGCCAGTGCTGGTTGTCAGAACCAGGGGAAAGTTTCCCTGTTAGGCATTACAGCCGTCAGGAAACAGGCAGTACTGAAGCAAACCAATCTGATGAGAAAATAGAAGAAATATTAAATACTGAGATCATGTCTAAGATAGTAGGGTGAGTTTTCTGAAACATTTCCTTGAGTACAGAAAACCTGCTTTTGACCACATTTCAAATTCAATGCTTAAATGTTGTTTTTGCCTCTCCTTCCAGGTGCAATATACAACTGAATGATGATCCATGTCCAAATGGTCAGCATGATGTGAGGTTTTATTATACAGCTTATTTCATAATTACCCCGGGTTCTGGGAAGTACACCCTCACAGGTCCCCACAGAAATTTATTGCTGACCTCTGCAGTGCCCCTGACACTGACAGTCATCAGATCAAGGTGACTCACCCATTAGAAAAAGATAGCTTCCACATCAGTAATTATTTCCTCTTCATTCATCAGAAGGACACAGTTTTGCTATTGGGAGCAAAGTATTAAGTATTAGAAAACAGTCACATTTTTTGAAAAGCTAATCGGTTTAATGCCATTTTTACCTCCAGCAAACAACAACCATTAATGACGCATTTTCTGAAAAATGTGTTTTTATCAGATGTTAGCTTGCTGACCCTGCCTTTTATTTCAGAAGAGACATAACTTCTTTTATTAGACCAAAGGACATAGTTGGAAGACGAGCTTGCAGAAGAGCCTTCCTTCTATAAAATGTGCTGATGTAAATAACAGCCTCTGATCACACTCGGCTGCCACCCATCTCTGCTTTCCCATTTGTGCTACCAGGGGTCCTCGTGGCTCCAGGGGCCAGAAGGGGAAACATTGCCTGCACGGTGGCATCCTCTGTGTGCATCCAGGGAGGTGCACAGCAAGAACACTTCTGCTCACAGGGTGGTCCTCAGACCTGAGCCTTGTCGGACTCAACGCCTGGCTTCAAACCAGGATGTTCAAGAAAAACAAACAAATATACCTTTATTTTTAATACCTGAGAAATACAGTCTGAATCACAATTTGCTGATGAAAATACAGAAGGGCCAAGAATGATGGTAGGTCTTTACCAAAAGTCCAGTATTTATTATTACTAAAATAATACCAACGAGTTCACACCTCATATTACTACTTAGTAAAGTTCATCACATCACTAGACAAAAGATGTTCTCCTATGCATACATAAGGAATATCAAAATACACATACAACAAATGAAACGTGCAGGACAGTGATAGAAAATGTATGTTTAATGTGGAAGTTTAGATAGACACACAAAAAGCAGGAATGGAAGGAACCTCAAGAGATTTTGTAGTCCACCTGCCACCCTGAAAGACAGCAGCTTACCCAAATCATCCCAGAAGGATATTTAGTTAATCTGTTCTAACCCTCTTGGATGGCACCCCCATATCTTTCAAAAAGATCTCATACCTGGAAGGAGCCCTCACAGTTTCTGTTCTGTGCCCTTTTGATTATTTTTATGCTCTCTTTTTGCTAGCAGGTCTTCATGCTTCCTCATAGAAGGTGCCCCAAACTGTGCTTTCAGGGCTGAAAAGAAAGGGCCGGTTACTCCGTGTGCCCTGGGTGCAAGACTTGTATTCATACCTTCTGGCATGGTGTTCACTTTGGGTTTTGTTTTCATGTTTATTTTAGAAGTCCGTGACATCGCTGACTAATGTTTGCGTTGTCATCTCTGCTATTTCCCACCGCTTTGTTGTAGAGACGCTACCTACCCTATTTCTATTTAGAAGAAAACATTAAAATCTGTGAATTAATACTACTGCCCGACTGGCCAGTACGACACTACTACTTGCTGGCAGAAATCTTCCCGTTCCTACCAGCCCAGTGGTGTGGGTTACAGTTCTAGTTTCACACCCAACGTGCCAGGACAGTTCTGCATTTCAGCTTTCTCCCCATTGTACTTTCAGTTCTTCTGGCTTGTTCTCAACAGCAAATTAATAAGTGGTCTGTGTATCCAATCATCAGAAAGAAGCTGGAGTTACGCCCAAAATTTTAAATAGTGAGGCAGAAATAATAAAGGAGACCTCAGTTTGGTACTTTTGTATGGAATACACTGACTAAAATGCAGATCTTTTGAGCAAGATCAGATCTACAGGCCCCAAATTGCACGACTACATTCAGACCTGAAGAAACTGCTATTTCTTTGCAAGCTCATTAATGAAACAGTGAGCAACTGAAGAAATAGGATAGCTTCCTTCAAATCCCTGTTTGCTTCATCTTTGCAGTTTGACAATGAATAATTGACAATTTTTCTTTGAAAAAGCCTTTTTTTTCCAAGAGTTTTGCCTTCACTTTGTAGTAGCTTCGTTCAGATCATTCTCCCTTTTCTCATTGCTCAATAGGTTATGTGAAATGAGTCAAAAGCATAATTAAAGTCAAGGCAGATTTAATTTTCAGTTTCCTCCCTGCCAGCAAGACATGTTAGCCAGTCTAAAGAAGAAAATAGGCTGCTTTGTCACAATTTGTTCCTAAGACATCATGGTCACTGCTGCTTATTTCCTTGATATGTTGTGTGTGCTCCATAAATATTTGGTTCATCTGTTTCAGTATTTTTCAGGAAATAAATGTTAATCTGTCTGGTTTCTATTTCCTCATCACTTCTTTACACTTTTTTACTCTTCCAGTGTCAGGCCCTAGGGTTACTTCTTCCAGCCTGGTTTTCATCTTCACTTACCTTCCATTCATTCTCAGAGACATTTGCCAGCAACTTTTGCACCGCTCCTGCCCGCTCTGCCCTCACACTGCCCTTGTAATTTAAAGCCATCTGTTTTCTTAACTTTTTTTTTTTTTCCTGTTCCAACATGACTTCTTACTTTGTTGCTGATGATAGACTATTTCAGGAAAAAAACTATAATTAAAAAAAAAAAATGTCATGCATGTTCATATAATTAATTGTTCAATATGCTTCCCTAGTATTTAAATAACAAAGCAACTCTTACGTTGATCTTTCTCTAACTAAATGCAAATTACTTTTTACCTTCCCCTTCCTTTCTGCTTTACATGCTCTTGCTAGGCCTTTCTGTAAATCATTGCTGGTTTGAACAAGCTCATACGCTCATGGGTTTTTTTTACGCTAGGGATCATTGCAAAGGTGGTGATTTAGGCATGATGATTTTTAGTGCTCTTCTTGCTTATTCATTCTATCAGTGGAGTTTGAAAAAAAATACTTTATATTGCATCTTTAAGGAACTGCGTATCTTCCTGAAAAATATTCTCCTAGACATTTTCCTCATGAGATATTGCTTCCAGTTTTACTCAGTCCACCTTGCTGAAGTCTAGTACCTTCAACTACAAAAACAGACAAACAAACAAACAAAGCAAATAAAAAACCCTGCAGCATAAATATATTTAAAAAGTCATAGTTCTGCACAGTGGCACTGCTTCTTTCCCTGAAATAATTACCACTGATACCATGGGAAATGTAATATTCCTGCACATGCCTGGAGAGCTTTTGTTCGGGCAAAACCATAAGCCCTGGGCAAACAGCAAACGGTGCCAGGAAGAGGAAGGTATTTTGGGAGAGACTGGGTGGTTTCTCTTCGCTTGCTACCAGTTCTGCCCCTCTGCTTGCAGGCACCCAGCTCTGCTCTCTGTCCCCTCCTGCTGCGGCACTCTGTGGTCCCGCCTGGCGCCACGGCTCCTGGTGACCCTCGCAGGGCACAGCCGGATGAGACCGCACACATTGTCCCCTCCGTGCTGCCCATCTCCGGTCCCTTCCTCAGCCCCAGCAGCACCCCCACATTGCTCATCCCGCGGCCTGGCTCACAGCAGTCTTCTGCAGACTGGCTGCCTTCTGCTCCAGACATCAGCATGGGCACGGCGCTCACGAGCCTGCCCACATGCCTCTTGCCAGCTCATGCATGCGGCTTCCACCTGCACTAACCCCATCATTTCTGGGATGAAAACCCGTCAGATCAGGGAGAAATTGCTGAAAACTGTCAACCCTCAGAACCTGTGGTCAAACACTGTAAGGCTTCCTAGAGAGGTGGTTAATGTCCCATGCCATCAATGTTCGGGAGGTGTTTGGATAGCCCTCAATAACTGTATTGGGTTTACATGGCAAGGTTTAGGTAGCAGGGAGCTGCTGTAGGAAGAGCCCAGCAGCTGCCCCATGTCAGAGAAGAGCCAGCTCCAGACAGCTCCAAAAGGGGCCTGCTGCTGGCCAAAGCTGAGCAATTGAGTGACACTAGTGACACTTCTGTGATAACGTATTTAAGACAGGCTAGAAAATGCTGTTCAACAGCAGCTGGGAGAGAGGAGTGAGCAACTGAGAGCAAAACAGCTCTGCAGACACCAAGGTCAGTGGAGAAGGAGGGCAGGAGGTGCTCCAGGTACCGGAGCAGAAGTTCCCCTGCGGCTCGTGGAGAGGCCCATGGTGGAGCAGGCCGTCCCCCTGCAGCCCATGGGTACCACA
>VXAA01003421.1:0-15485 GCA_013399115.1 Anseranas semipalmata
AAAGCCAACTGTATCCTGGGCCGAACCAAAAGAAGCATGACCACCAGGTTGAGGGAGGTGATTCTACCCCTCCACTCTGCTCTTGTGAGACCCCACCTAGAGTACTGTGTTCAGCTCTGGGGCCCCCAATATAGGAAGGACATGGACCTAGTAGAACAAGTGCAGAGGATGGCCACAAGGATACTCAGAAGGCTGGAGCACCTAGTATCTATGAGGGTGGTGAGGCACTGGAGCAGGTTGCCCAGAGAGGCTGTGGATGCCCCATCCATGGAAGGGTTCAAGGCCAGGCTGGATGGGGCTTTGGGCAACCTGGTCTAGTGGGAGGTGTCCCTGCCCACGGCAGGGGGTTGGAACTAAATGGGCTTTAAGGTCACTTCCAACCCAAACCATTCTACGATTCTATGATTCTGAGAATTGTTTTGATTTTTCAGAAAAGCTTGAAACTATGAACTCTAAATACCTCTAAATAGCAGATGTTTACTATTACTTTTTAAATCTCACTATATTTTACCAACCGTGTTTTTTGAGAACAATCTTTAAAACTTTTTGGGGCTGAAACTTGCGTGGAAATAGAGAAGGGACTGAAATTAACTTTGATGGAGCCAGACACATTTGCATTATAATGCTCAAGTGAAAGTAGTGCTGAAAGAGCAAGTGGTAATTGGAAAGACAGATCTCAGAGAAACCTCATGGGAAGACATCATGAAAATGGGAAGTAATTCAATTGTAAAATGGGTTTAGGATTATCTGTTTGTGACTGTTGATAATACCCTAAAATCAACAAGAAAGAAAAAAGTGAAACACATGCTGCCTGCACTGGAGTTTCCATTTGCAGTTTTAAGGCTTATAAATCCTCACACGGGACATTTCAACTATGAAACAGAAGAATAAAATTGGATCTAATTATGCCTTTCTTAATAAAGCCAATTATGCAGTTAATATTTTTCTAATGGAAACTTAAGCATTGCTTAACGTTTTTCCTCACTTTCTTTCTAAGAAGCAAATATTTAATTGCCTCTTAATGTGCTAAGTTCACTTTTTCTTGGTGAGAAATTAATAAGGAAATTAAAATAATTGTATTTCTATATGAAAAAATAAAGATTAATAGATTAATTCCTTTTTTATTATTATTAAATTCAACTCTGTATATACAATGATATCAATAATAACCATGCTGCTTGCTCAAGTGCCATTAAAATGACACTGGACATTCAGTCCACCGCTTAGAAGTCTGATTTTTAGGATTACAAGAGTGGAATTGAAATCAGAATTGAATGAAGACATCACTTATTTCCTACTTGTCCATTTGCACTTAAATACCAACTTAAAAATCCTTAGTTATTCATTCTGAACTAGGAAAGGTCTTCTCATTTTCTCTCACTTTGGTACAAAACTTTTTGACAGATCACTGAATGAATGTCAGACACATGCCAGCTTCCTGGGGCTGTCCTCAGCAGCTTAAACCAGCAGGTGCCCAGTATGGGGAACCCCTGGATCTCGTCAGCTGAGCAGGAGAGGAGTCTTTACGTACTCTTGCAGTTCCAGGTGGAAGTCCGAAGGGGAGCACATGTGCTTCATCCTCAAGCTTAGCACCACGGTTCTTTTTTTAGCCAAGAGGGGCTTATCTTATTACCCTTCTTAGCTGTGATCTCCACACAGAACTGGAGAAAAGCATCATCCCAAAAGGTACGGGCAGCACCCAGGAAACAGACAACTCTGATACTCTCCTGTGCCTTCACCCCTTAAACATCTAACACAATTCCATCGTCTGGCTTAGTGCATTTTGTTAACATAAAAATCATAGCTCCCCTTCTCTTCATTCAGGCAAAATTGACAAAGTGTAATCATTAACCCCACAGCTAGGATTTTTAAAACCCACACTGCTTTGTTGAATCACAGTTAATGTGACTGGTTTCCCTGCCTGGCAGGATGCACACACCAGTTTTTCACCATCATCTGATGAATAATTCCAGCTTGGTATATTCGTGCATAAATAGGTTCCTCCCTCCATTACTGCACAACCACTGCAAGTAACTTCCACACAGTCTCAGGCTGTCTGCATCAGGCATTCTTCCCGCGATATTCAACTGTGGCACCTGCAAAGTGACTCAGGACTTAAGAGGAGTGAGGGTGACAGAGTGTTTTCTTTCCATAATGACAACTTCACTGTTATCCCAACAGAATATATGAGGGCATAAATTAGCTTTATTACCCTGTGAATGCAAGTCCACGTGGGGATGTCTGAGAGCAGCAGAGCCCTCTGACAAAAACAGAACACTGTCACATAATTAAAACGCAATTTCAACACTTGTCAGGGGTTATTTATATAATGTTGGTGCAGGTTTACGAGTTTGCCATTCATACAGACAACTTACTATCACTACTACAGTCTTGTAAGAGAAGCATTTGCCCGCACCAGTATTATTACAACTGCTTCTGAGTCACAGAGGAAAATTTGGCCCATGCTGATACACTATGCAGAGCATCTATAAAAGCGATTATGCTGAGAGCATTAAGTAGGAACTACAACCGTGGAACTGGAAATGTTATTGCCTCCACAATACTAAATTTACCTTTCCTATTACAAATAAAGGGAAGTGAAAACAATAACATCCTAAAAAGACAGCGAGCAATTCAACAACAACACCAAATCTACTGCCTACTCGTTTTTTTCAGGTCACCCAGTGTGCCATGTCACCAACCAAAAGATTTGAACTGTGAACTGGAATGTTTCAAGATCATTCCTTTCCAAACATAAACAGGATTTTAGCAGGAATTAAATTAATTGGAAAAGAATGGAGGTTTTTTAAGCTGTTTCTGTGATCTGTTTATTTTACTGACAAGCACAGTAGAGCTACTTGAAATTTGCAAAACAATGGAGTAACACAAAATCCTATTGTATAAAAACTTGATTTATGCAAGTTATTTTTCTTCCCACACCCAGCTTGTCACCCCACAGAAGAACAAACACAAAACATTTGCTCCTATTAATCCTGCAATTAAAGCACTCAAGGATTGGTATCATGGGGCCAGTGCTCTTTGCCCTCTCACCGCTCCACTCACAACAATACATTTGCATCCATTTCATCCATTGCGGTAAATAGTGTTTAGTGACCAGCCACATGTAAAAATTATCAAATCAGCAGTGATGCATCAGAAAAAAAATCATACGTGCTGGTAAATAAAAAAATAATAATACAGGTTGGTACTCTTGCTGGCATGCACATCCAGTCCATTGCAGCTCAGTTCCACATTACCAATTTGCCAGAAGGTAAAGGACTAAAAATACATATGGATTTAATTTTATTAAATATAAATATAAACATGCAACGTTTGCTTCCCCATTGACGAACAGAAGGTAGAAATATTCTCCACACATGGCTCAAAGCTGTTTGCAATACACTATATCTGACCCTTCACTAAAACATGGGAAGAACCTCTTTCACCACCTGTTGATTTGTGGAGTTGATTAAAGGAAAATCATCCAGCATCTTCCATATGTTAAAATGAAAACAGTCAGTCAAAGTCTGTCTCCCGTGGCTGTTCTAGACTCCAGATCCTGCAGAAGGGAAGGGTTAAATGTTTTGGTTTCAACAAGAAACCACTGTTGTTCTGTATGGTTTTATTGGGTTTAGGTCATAAATCCATAGTAAAGACTTCTTACATGAGCATCTGTTAGTAGGAAAGGATATAAACTAGAACTTCCAAACACAGATAACTCATGCTAGGAGGAAAAAAAACAAAAAAACAAAAAAACACAAGCTGAGGCATGAATTTCAATGTAGAACTTTATAACAGCCTGAGCCAGTGTTTCTGTGATCTCCTCTCCCAAACTCTGGTTAATAGCTTAACTTAAACTCAGAATTAAATGTTGTTCTTGCAGCTCAGCTCTACCAATCATACTCAAACCATGCTTTATGTCACTGGGCCCACAGATTACTATAATTAATGTAAGTACGAGACCTACTGCTCTCAAACTTTTCTCATCAACAATTAAAAAAAAAAGTGTAAAAATTAGTGTGACCTATTAGCAATCCTAAAACTGTATCCATAATGGTCTGAAGATTTAAGGAAAGCAAGGCATGGAGGGACAGGGTAGATGACTTGGTCAGGAAAAAAAGGATTGAGCCACTTGGTTACCTCAGATCCTTTGCTGGGATTCCTAATTAGGAGTCATGCGCTCTTACAAATAGATGAACTAATTGTTGCACTGTATAAATGCAAATGCTCATTTGTACAAACTTTCGGCTCGTGCAAAGTGACATACATTTTATGGATCTATAGAGATCTTCTCTTCAAAATCAAGAGCCTAACGAAGACAATACCCCAAAAAGTAACACAGAAGAGCACAGTTAAATAACAAACAAGCAGTAACTTTATCTAAATATCACACATTAAGGAATAATCAATAAAATATGGCAGTAGCTTTGCCTTGCTATGATGATCTACTAGCCAAACGGAGACTCTCTCGTGTCCTGAAAGTGCTCTTGCACTTTATCTTAGCTGTGTATTTGGAGGAAGCATCTTAGAGAGCTATAGATGGAAGTCCTTTATGCATAGTGCTGCATTTCTTGGCTAAGATGGAAAAACAGATGTTTAGTTTGGTTTCTTTGGAGGAAATGCTGTCATTTCACCTTTCTTTATCTTCTAGAGAGGTATGGATGTATGGATTACAGTGCACCAAGAATGGACCGGAACAGGCAATAAAAGCTGCCATCCAAGTTAATCAGTTATGTGTATCTTAAGTATAAACAATTTGCAGGCTTCAGATGTGCTGCAGCTCAGAAGTGGTCATAATCATTAATTCATCAGAATTCAATTTTTATTAAATGCAACATGAATCTTCCTAAACAAGGATACACGACAAAACACCAGTGGTTTAAAATTGCAACAGTCCAGCACTCCAAACAAACTTGAGTAATTTAATCCTGGCATGGAAACTGAACGCTTGATGCACTGAAATTTGCGTCGTGCTACTGTGTAAGCACTGCGGTATAAAATGTCAGGTACAAGCATCTGGAAAACTACAAGCTGCTTATACCAGCTTCACTGCTTCACACCATCCCAGTCTATTTCTGTAAATTGGCACAATTTATATTAATTTACCCATCAAAGAGCTATTGTCATTACATTTTTGTCAGACTATTCTTTGAAATTCTTTTAATAATCACGCACTTAAATGAAGAGACTATTTTAACTCATATGCATTAAAGCACATTGATGACTGCTTTTGCCCTCGCACAGTATAAAATCTTGCTCATTTTGGCAAATGCCAATTAGTTCACCTTGAAAATATTTACAGACATTCAGAAAACAACACAAAAAAGAGAGACTGTGCTTGACATAGGAAGTTATTTAAAGCCAAATGCTGCTCTTATTTTTCATGCTGAAAATGTACAGGTTTATGTACAGGTGTGCATTTGCAAAACTAAAGACAGAAAACTGACCTATAACATGACTGGGCATTACAAAATAGAAAGCACAGGTTAAACAGCAACAACAACAACCAACAACAACCCACAAGATTGTTTTCTAAGGAACCAAACTGACTAACAAAGGTATGGCCAAAAAAAAGGAGAAAATAACTCAGGTCTTTGAATGAGATTGGGTATTTGACCTATCCAGCATATTTTTAAAAGTTTATTAAAAAATTCTGCCTCATCTTTCACAATTATTTAAGTCATATTAATGTTGAACCTGAGAGGCTAATGAAAGTTGTTACTTTTTGTCAGAAATTCTCCCTCATAAATACGTAAGTAAGGAAGCGGAATAAACAAAGGAATATAAAAGAAAGATGTTCTTATTTTTTATTTTTCCTCCTCTTGGATTCATAAAGTCAGACAGGAAAACGGATAGGTACTCTTGCCATTCTGAGCTGTGATTAAAATAACCGGGAAGGAGAATTAGAAAGTAGAAAGCAATTAGCAGTTATTATAAGAATTTAAAACATGTGACAGGGATCCTTTGCACAATTCATGGAGATAGAACGATTTCATCCCTATCAGTGCCTCCTGTCAGATTTCCTCAAAATTTAACTTGTTTCAGCTGATGAAAGCCCAGTAGGTTCCAACCAGTGGTCTCCTATGTTCCCCAAAGGAGGTCCCATGGGATGACATGCAATTGCTCCTTTGGGGAATTCACTTCTACTGCCCGCTGCCACGTCACCTCATGAAAACTCTGCCTTTGGGTATAACTGAGAAACAAAAATTATCAGAAGTGACTGAAGGCATTAAAAGGGATTGGGAAGAGCATTAACAAGCTTACATTTTGCCTGTGCTGTAGTTAGAATGATAGAACATCCTGAGTTGGAAGCGACCCACAAGGACCATCAAGTCCGACTCCTGGCTCCACACAGCACCACCCAAAAATCAGACCCTATGTCTGAGAGCGTTGTCCAAACGTTTCTTGAACCCCAGCAGGCTCGGTGCTGCGACCACTTCCCTGGGGAGCCTGTTCCAGTGCCCCACCACCCTCTCGGTGAAGAACCTTTCCCTAACACCCAGCCTGACCCTCCCCTGTCACAGCTCCATGCCGTTCCCTCGGGTCCTGTCGCTGTCACCAGAGAGCAGAGATCAGCGCCTGCCCCTTAGCACATCTCTATAAAGGACCCTGAAAATTGGGCAAAACAAAGTGGGAATTATGGGAAAATACGTATGGGAAGCCAGAGTATCTTTTCTGGGTATTTCTTAGAGGAACTGTATATTTGCAGTACCTCCCCTTTAAAGCTTCAGTCAGGTCAAGCCTCATCTCCAGGTATGATCCAAGCCTTGCTCAAAACTTACTGTAACAGTGCCTAAGGACAAAATTAGGAAATGGTGACAGAAATTGGGTGAGCCAATTTGGCGTTCACCGTGCCACATTCCCGTGCCAAACTAGATACACAAGTAGACTCTGATTTCACCACCGCATCAGCATCCTTCCAAACACCAGCAGCTCCTGCTAGCTGTGCAGCTCCTCCATCTGGGCAACTTCATCCACTGTGACCAGCACTAGGTTCACTCACACCTTTGCTAGTGCAGTTAGAGACAATGTACATATATATATATTGGTCTTCCAGCAGAGAAGAAGTAACACAGTTTCAAAGCCTAAAGCCTTACTTCCCTGATGGAGTGTAAGGAAAAGTATCCCACTCACCAAAGGCAAGACCTCTTGTATCTTAATTCTGGCTTGCTCCTTTCTGTGTCTCCCCACTCTCCCGTTTACATGTAGCAATGATTGTGAGGTGCGTTATATAGATCTGTTTTCCCATGGTCACACTAGTGCTACAAGGAGAATTTTTCCCTGTTTGAAGACATCCTAATTCAAAACACTGGTTTCAGTTTGATGAGGAATTGGGACTAGTAAGTACCAACTCCCCATGTTTTCACTGCTATTTTTACAAAGTCAAGACTTATATATGTGCATGTGTATATATATATATATACATATATATGTATATATATATATATACATATATATGTATATATATATATATACATATATATGTATATATATATATATACATATATATACACATATATATACACACACATACACGCACATATATATGTACACATATATATATATACACACACACATATATATATAAATAAACAAACAAAACAATCAAGAACCACAGATCACCAAGTGTCTAAACAATATTCTCAAAGAGGATACACAAACAGCTTTATACAGTTTTCAGCTATGCATTCACATAAAACTTTTTGCCACCAAGACTGCTTCACTCAGAGCACAGGAGGGGCACTATCTACTCAGTAAGCTGTTAAGGTACCCAGTGTCTGGTCTGATCAGAGTTGTTCAGTCCATGGCCTTATGGTACTCTACTACTTCTGGCATCCTAACAGACCTGAAGTAATTTCCTCATGAGCCTCTCCAAGCTGACCATCACTGCAGTATCAAAACATTTCACCAATATTAATGAACTTATCTTGTAGCATCACGCTATGTTGTGCAGCTAGTATTGTCTTCATTTTACAGATACACACTTGACGCATAGAGACTCAAGTTAAATGGAAAAGTAAAAGTATTTATTTTGGATAGCGGCTTTAGCTCTGGTACTTCTGACCTTTGTGGGACCTAATTAAGTTCACAAGGATAAATAAGTGGGAGAAGCAAGGGGCTGTGAGGAGGTAGAACACAAGTGAAACACCCTTAACAACGAGCTTCCCTGTATCGCAACAATGGGATAGGAAGAATCGGAACCTCTGGATTCCTTCTGGACTCCGTAATGGCATATTGTAACAAGGTGCAGACCACTACGTGCGCTTCTCCCCACCTGCCCAGTACCATTCTCATCTGCCCTGAGTCCCATCCAGTCACCTACATGCCAGCCACCATCACCGCTCTCCAACAGCCTCATCCTAGTTCTGGATTTCACAACAACCAACCCTAAGATTTTGTCCAGGCAGCCCATCCAGGACCTGCTCAGAAGTCAGGACCTTCTCTCTCATGATCCTCAGCTCCAAGGACAGCTCTTTTTGCCTCTGCGTTTTAGTCAGGATGCTTCCTCACAACATTATCTGAAGCCCAGGCACATCCCAGTGCCTCAATACTGTGTGGACATTAAGAACACAAACAACATATCCAATATTTCACTCTTTTCAATCAACATTTCTGCAGCTCTTGTCAACAAGAAAGTGCAAATGCTGGATAAGTCCTGCTTTATCCTGTCTGCTTAAATGTGACTGCATGCCCTCCGACGAAAGCAATCTGTGCCCTCTGGGACCACTGAACACAAGGACATTTGAATGGAAAGCTGTGCCTGGAGGTAGAGCCTCGGATGTGATGCAGCACAGCGACAGTGGTACTTTTTTAGACCCAACGTACACATACGTCATCACATACATCGTTCAACATTCACATATGTACACATACATCATCACATACATCGTTCAACGTTCACATACAGCCTGAGAATAAAGAAAGTGCAAAGTTACATTGGGAAAGTATGTAAAGCAGCTATTATGGCCAGGGCGCCTAAGAAAAATCTTATATCCAGGACCTCAATTTTGATATATTTGTATTAACACTTATTTTTAAGACAAGCATAAAACAGACTATTTCTGTATAAACAGCTGAATGTACTCAGCCCTCTACAAGTAAATGCATGCTCCACTGTACAGAGCTTGCAGGGCGTATACACATACAGGATATACATATACAACATACAGGAAGACACTGGGAAGTTGTAAGTAGGCAATCGATTGAGCATTGAAGCTTTAATAAATGTTAATTCTACTTTAGCTATGTGAAAGAAATTATAAGGAAAGGTTTATTCTACCGTTTCCACTCTAGAGGTGTTTAAGTAATTCACTGCTTAAGTTAAAACTTCTTGGTGAAGCACAAACTCATGTTAAAAGCTTTCAGATGAGGTAGACCTTAGTGAGAAAAGAAAATGAGGAAAAAAGGAGGTATGACAGCTTGTATATGGAAAAGAGTTTCATAGTCACGTGTTCCACATGGACCAGCCAATTCCTGCTACTACCATCCTTCCTAGCATATGGCAAATGCATGCAAAGATAGATAATTTTCTTTTTGCTATGGTCATATATTAATATCAACAGAAGGCTGAGTGGGACTTTGATCAGTTGGTTAAGTCCACACTTAAAATGAGTGCAATTCTTCAAAAAAATATTCAAACAGAAAGTACCAAAAGGGTCTCGAAGTTTGGTCTAGAAGGGAGATTAGACTATTATGAATTAGCACTAGTACTTTGGCAGTAATATTTCAGTGCAGTCAGTGTTCATACACTGACTGGGGGAATATAGCCATAATCCCAGAGAAAAACATCAAAAAACCCACAGAGACTAATGATAAGATCCCAAAGTAGAATTAAAACTGGAACAAGCAAATGCACTTCAATTCCTATCATATCTGTTTTCCTTGGTATTATTGTTTGTGGTCCTGGATAAGAACTGTTTCCTTCTCTAAAGGGGATTTAAAAGCTTTTACACCTTCTCCCAGAAGCTAGAGAAGCTGAGATATATCAATCATCGATTAATCATCTCGGAATGTGCTTGTATCAACAAGATGGCTGTTCTGCCTTTTCAGTGCAACTAAACACATAAGACAACTTGGAATTCAACTACCAGAGATACAGCTGCCTGAATAGATTATTTTTATATCAGTAGTAAATAAATATCAATTTCTGAAATATAACAATATTAATAATTTAAAATCACAAAGTAAACATAAGGACTCACAAGTGAATCCAATTTCACTGCAGTGACTATAAATACTAACATTTTAGTGTGCTCTGTATTATTTATGAAATATGAAGATGATTTATTACTAAACATTTCTACAGCCAAGGTTAGATTAAGAAATAACTAATAATGTATTTGCCATTATTTTAAAACATGCCTCCATGGAATCCCGTTGTGTTATGCCTTAAGAAAAAAATGTTCTGCCCATGTTTATAGTATCAAAGTCATATCTTTGTGTGTATGACATATTTTATAAAGGTTTCTGGATACCCATTATCTACAGGAATACTTAAGCGAACTATGTTTTAGCTATGAATTTGTTTCATGAATACATGTCCCAAAAGCTTTGTATACAAAGGAGCACAGGGGATAGCCAATTCTTTTCCTCCTGTTTCCAGAGCTCAAGCTCATAGTGAAATGGATAGGAACTGTATACATAAAGTATATGTATAGGAACAGAATAGGCATATAAATTAAGCAGTGTTATGTGTTAACATAACGTGTTAACATTTTTTTTTTCCAGATTCGGTGTTTTAATGGATGAGATCACCCACTGAATATAGATGAGATGGTTCCTAGCACCCCGTGATGTGATGAAGGTGGTTGCCAGACCACCTTTCAAAATCAAGGTCTGCACAAGTAGTACCGCTGAACAAACAAGGTACCTCCGCTAACAGGGGTAATACTTTGTGTTCCAGAGGTGTCATGAGTTAGATACGTTGACCCAAAGTGTTATTCTGACCGATTACTGAAGAATGTGTGAACTATAAAGTGGATCTTACATGACTGAGGCTGTTATCCACACACTAACAAGGTTACCATCTTCCACAAAAAATGGTCTTGATTTAGCTAATGTAGCTTAAGCTCTGCCAATGACCCCACTGAAAATCCAACTATGGCAACAGGTAGTTCCAAAAACCTGTAATATTGCATATAACTATATAAAATGTCTTCCTTTGCTAACAATTTTATTTAAAGTCGTCTTTGTACAGACTAGGATCTAGTTTTCTGCTTTTCCAAAGTACAAACACCAAAAAAAAGGCATGATTTGTATGTCCTACTCATGGCAAGTGAATCATCCTTAGTCATTTAAATAACGTTATACCAGGGTGAGGGTTAATTTGCACTTTCTAGAAAAAACATGAAGTTCTTACTTCAGGAAATTTCTAACAGTGTCAAAGAAAGCTTTGCATAAGTAAGCAGTTCCAGTTTGGGCTTGTATAAGCAACTCAGTAAGCTATTCAGACTAGTCAGAGGACACCAGAGGTGCATCTTATAGGGACCGCTTATTATTGCTAATATTATTCAGCAACTAAATATACAGTGCCTGGTCTGGGCCATGCATCACAATGATTTATGAAGAGCAAAAATAATGCTTTGCTTAGAATGTTCAAAATTTCCTCTTTCATTCATCTTTCACTTTTGATCACCGATAGATTTATTAGCAAAGTATTAAAATACTTGCACCTACTTCACCATTAAAAATCACTTTCTGTTCTCTCTCTCCTGTTAGGGCACTAACTTTCCAAGGGAAGTCACTGCACATGTCCCTCTGGTTTTATAATGCCTATGGTTGTGTTGGTGGAATCCTATTGTTCCTACACAAGTTTTAAGTTCAACTCCCTTTCAAAAAATCAGTCAGACAGACTTCCAAAGTTGATTAACCATTCCCTCCACCAGGGAAACACCCCTCATATGGAACAAAAAGACTCCCAGAATAAAAACTTACCAGAAATGTACACATTGGTTTAGACTTACCAGTCCAAGCCTGAAAACAACTGGGTCCAGCAAAAAGAAAGTACAGAAGTGGCTGGTATACCTTTCTATCCTTCTGCTCAGAATCCCTTTTTCCACGTTGCCGTCCCTGGACTATGTGGACAATGTGTTACACAGGCCCCAGAGAAGGTAGGATCCTTTGTTTTGTGACAAATGGGTTGTTTGTAAGCTATGTTCAGGACCTCTGGGAACTCCATCACTATACACATCAAGCTTGTGGGTAGCCGTCCTCTCTTACCTTTGCTCCCGTTTCCAGCCTCCCACTCCTCATGTGATTTCTCAAGCATCAAATGATAAAGATACCTCAGTGTAAACCTGACGAGTAACAAAATGAAGCTGAAAGGTCCTTTCCCCTTGTGTCACCTAAAAGTTAAAGAGTCAAAACTCCAGTTTGTTCTCATTTCAAGAGCTGTGGAAGATTAACGCAGGTTTGCGTATTTTCCTCTGTGTTTCTCTTTCCTCCCCAACTTCTTCTTCCTCTCCAAATCCTCCTTTTACAGGCAGCAAAATAACAACAACAACAAAAGCAAATAAAACCAATGTGCTCTAGCAAAATCTCCGTTTTGCTAGAGAAATGTAAGAAACCAGGGTCAGGAGGCCAAGATCCTTGGCTTCAATGTATAATTGAGAGATACAGACAGGAACCTGACGTTCAGGAGAAACTTGCTAATTGTACTGCTGCAGCCAGAGATAAACTCACTCAGTGACAAAGGCCTCTGCACAATCTGAAAGATTTTAACCTTAAGCACCAATAACTTTCTGTCTTGGACAGAAACTGTATGACACATCCATAACATTTCCCAAGATATCAAGGAGAAACCTTCTCCATATCTACGTTTAATCTTGAGTAAAGCTGGTAGGAGCAGATGCTAGAATAAAAGCATGATTTACAGCTGACTGCTGCAGTGCACCACGTGAGCATCTGCTCCTGGCACAAAACAACACTGATGAACTGAAGATAGCGATGTCTTTTTCGAACACTTGAAGGTCTTCCCCAAGAGCTTCAGCACACGTGCAATTCTTGTCCCGTCCAAAACTGCCTTCTGCCTTGGACAGTGACAGTTCACACATCAAAGAAAGGCACGTTACCTTAATGGATGTCTGTCGCAGTAGACAAGGAAGCCATCCTGGATTTACGTACGTAGCTCTATTAAACAAAAGTTTCAGTATGTTCTAATTGAACCCATTCATGAACATACAGCAATCTCCTGCTAACCTGACACTGAACCATGCTTGTTAGCAATAATTGTTTGCTTCTGTAAGGTTATCACCTCCCAGGTGTAGTCAAGTAATATGCTTAATTGAATATTTTCGCTATAGTAACTTAAGGAACAACAGTAGCCTGCTAAAGGGTGAAGAAGAAATTACGGTAGCTCATCAACAAAAAGGAAGCTAAGAATTAACAGCTGATAGGTAATGCTGACAGTCCTAGATCACTGCCTCCAGCTATCAGCCTTAAAGAGTAATCAATTGCCTATAAAATTTCCTAGGGCATTATTCATATTTTGCAATTAAATCCAAGTTTAAAAATAATAATAAAAAAAAGCATTTTAACATCTCTTTCCACAGTTCCGTTATTCTCCAGAGTCCTAGGGAAATAAGTATATATGATTCCCTGTAATGCAAGATGACATGCCTTATTACAAAAAGAAAAGAAAAAAAAGTAAGATATTTCCTTAGATTAAATGAATAATGGAGAAATAAGAATTTTCAAGGGAAAAAGTGAATGGAGAAAGAAAATTACAGTTACTTTTTTTTGCCTGAAGGGAAAAATAACTATGTGCAAACACTGGAACTGCTACCGAGACATTCTCCAACAATTAATATGCAGCCCCATTGCCACTCAAATAATTCTCTCATTTCCATTAGTTGGGCTCAAACCTGGACAAGAGATGAAGAACCAGCTGAGACTCTACAGAAATTATACCACCGAGTATATTCTAAGGATACGCTTATACGCTCTATCTGCATACGCTTTGACTATCGCAGAATACTTATCTGTTTAGGTTGCTGAAATAATTCTATTATCTGTATGAGCTCTGGAGCCACGAGAGGTATTAAAATGTCATAACAGTAAATGTAACACAAAGGCCACCTACTAAACAAATTATTACTCCACGAGCATAAGGAAAGCCATTTTTTAAACAGAGACTTTGAAGCCTAGTGACATTTTGAACAATCTTATTTTTTAAATACCTACCATTATTATTTCAGCTCAAATCTAATTCCAAGAAAAAGACGGCAGGTTGCCACATTCAAAAATTTCCCTCCTTGTTTTTCACTATGTCGTCAACATAGGTAACACAAGCTGTTCTTTCCTGCTGCATTCTCTTATGGTCTTGTGCAGCAGGCAAAAGGCATCTACTCAAGAATTCAGTTTTTCCCCCATTATTGCATACTCATAAAAATGCAACTGCCAGGACAGCAGCTTATTCATGCACAAGTCAGATCCCAATCGCACGTACTGACTGGCTTTCTGAAACCCACAGATCAATTCCCACATTACTGTTATGGGGGGGTGTCTTGGGATTCTTTTTTTTCTTCATTTGGGGGAGGGGACGAGTTGCAGACATACAGAAACAATCACACAGCAGTCTTCCTGTCTCCATTGCAATAAGACTCATTAACAGAGCCAAGAATACACACAGCAGGGATGGCAGGTTCTGGGTCTTTAACTACTCTAAAACACATCTAGATTTTGATGAGGTTTAACCTGCAGACATTTAAGCTTATGTGCATATTCATCTCTGCGAGCATTCCAGCAAATCTAAATCCACATGCAAAGACAGTCATGCCTGCAAGAGTGTCAGAAGTCGGGTCGTTAAACTCTGAATGCCTACCGGAATGGTCTAATGACCATTAAGACAGACTGTCCACCAAGAGCACCTTACTGGCCCTCGCTTAGTCTAGTTCTGTCACCAGTGACATGCTAAGAAGCAGAATGTTCATAAGCAATGTTCAGTTTCACAGAAATCTCCTCAAATTCCCCTTTCCCTATTATTAAATCATTTTAATTGGATGGCTGTCTTAATACAACTTTGGAAACAACAACAAGCCTCCCGTGACTAGGAAAGCGGTTTCTGAAACCTTTTCTCATTTCGGAGCACAGGAAAAAAAAGAAGTAAAGCACGCCACTTCCAACATTAAGTGAAGAACTTTCTATTCCCAAGTATCAGTAACAAACAGCACTCGGACAGACTTACTATGTGAAAGGAACAACGCATTTTTAAACCGAATAACAGAATCTCATTTTCGGGGAAAAAAAAAAAAAAAGAATTAGAACTTGGGGCATAGTTTGGCGTTTCCTACTGACAGACGAGTTAAAACACTGCGCCCGTGGCAAACTGAAGGAACGCGCGGAACAAACCTTCGCGCTCGGGAGCCTGCGATCCGCAGCTGCCCTCAGCGAACGGCTCCCTCCCCGCGGCCCCGCCCGCCCCAGCGGACACCCCGCGGAGCACCTCAGCGCCGCCCGTTCCGCGCCCCGACGCGCTGCCTGCGCGG
>VXAA01003421.1:15867-28975 GCA_013399115.1 Anseranas semipalmata
CCGAGCGCGTTCGGACATGCTCAGTGCCCGAGCCGTCTCCGCGCGGAACCTACCACCGAGGGGGGCGGGAGGAGCGCGGAGAAATAGGGGGCAGAGCTGGATGCTACCAAGAGGATGAGCTAAAAATAGGCGCCGCAGACAAGAACAGCTGGAGCTTAAAGGGGCAGAGCCGGCCCGCGGCCCCTGCAGAGGGGGCGCCTACCCGGGCGGGGGGGCGACATCCCCCTGCGCGCCCCCCCCCCGCGGTGTCTGAGGAGACGCCGTGAAGCCGGGGCGAGGGTCCGCGCTGCCCCGCCCGGGCCCCGTCCCTGCCTTTGCCGTGAGGTGCGCTTGTCCCCGGGCCGTTCTCGCCCGCGGGGGTGCCCGGGTTACAGCCGCAGTCCAGCTCTGGCAACGCGCGGCGCGGCTCCTGCGGGGCTCCTGGGGGCGTCCTGGGCTCTGCCGCCCCGCCGGGCGCCTCGCCTCAGCGCCGGGCCGGCCCAGCGTACCTCAGGGCCGGGCGATTCACCTCAGGGCCGGGCCATTTACCTCAGGGCCGGGCTACCCGCGAAGCGGCAGCCTCAGAAACCGGGTCTAGAAAGTCCGGGAGAGGATGCGAGGGATGTTTTCACGCAGTCTTTCTCAGGAAACATCCCCATCCCGTTCCGAGGTATTAGGTTTTATGGATGAGGCTCACACTCACGCTCGCTCTCCAGTGAAACCCAGAGCAGTCGGATGAGGATGTGGCGGGTCCGAGGCAAGCAGCTTACAAAACGGCCCCTTAAATAGGGAAGACAGGGCCCCTCCAAGGCTGGAAGACTTATGTGGTAAGAGAAAAGACATGATCTCACCCAAACGCTAACATGTTTCAAACCTAAAAGCTATAGATAATTGTTACAAATTAAAAGCCCATCAAATATTTGTGAATGGGAGTTTCTGATGTGTTTGAGCTGCTGTAGTTTACGATTCCCTGCCTTCCTAAAAGACCAGTAGGAATAAACAGGACAACACCACATTGTTTTAAAATTATAAACATACTACAAAGCTTAAAATTGTAATATCCTTGCAAGAGTTCAGAATTTTGCTGAATTCTGCTTTTACAGGCGCAGAAAATTGCCACTGCACAAAAACTATCTTTACAGTATTGAAACTAAATAAGCTCTCACTCAGGAAAGAATATTGGACGGCATAATGACAATTGGATGCTTTGACAACATCGCTTACAGTAGTATGTACAGTTGAGATTACCATGTTAAAAAACTATAATTTATTTCCCTAAACATGAGAGGAGATCAAATGAAGTTTATCTTGCAGTGAAATATTTCAGAGAACTCTAACACAGCTTTGAGCAAAAACTACTGCAGAAAAAAAGCTCAGTTACATGTAGGTGAGCATAATCAGGAAAGGAAACACTACTTGTCAGTGATGTCAAATAAAGTGACAGCAAGGAAGCAATTTTCCTAGCAGACTGACATACAATGGGATAGATTATTAGACAAGATTATGTAGGCAACTCTGCTGCAGTACTTTAAGAAACAAAAGATGATGTCATGAAGATTATAGTATTAAAAAGGGAATGAATCATGTTCACTAATTGTCTCCTCATTCTGTGTTCTCTGGAAGCAATGAGATACACACTTTATTCTGTAGTCCATGTCTAACTGCAGCCTTCACACTATATATTGTAAAAAGTTGTAAGCTATGCACCATATATAACTGTTCAAAATGATGAAAAAAAAAACAAATATTATGTAGTTCTTTAGCCTGGAGCTATTGATGTTGAGATAGACAGCAGGGGAAATAGAAAAGGCAGTTTTCTTAGTGCAGCCTCAGATTTGGGAGAAGACGGCTAACGTATTTCTGGCTGCAGCTGGAGCTCTGCAGGAACAGTAGGCAGTCTCTGGAGAATTTCCTAGAACAGTTTGCACCTTCACCGTCATACAGCTCTAGATAAATTGGGAGACCAAAAGATGTCCCGAGTCTCAGGAGAGTAGCTTCCAGCTGGGGACTCTGTTATTGTCTAGGGAGGACAGAAGACTGTCCATCATGGGAACAAATGTCTCTGTTAAAACAGTGATGAAGAAAATCGATTTCTTTTTTTTTTTTTTTAATTCTGCGTTATCATCCTCTTCAGGTCTATTATTGTCAGGTCTGACTACATTATCATTCTCACATCTTTCTGTGTCTTACAGGAATCTCTTCAGAACTTGTCAAATATAACTGCTTTTATGAGAGGAGATAAGCATATTGCATGAAATTACAAAAAAAATTGCCTAAGCTTACAAGTTCTTATAACTTCAGCATTCAAAAGACATCATTATCAACCCAGATGCAAATTACTAAATTGGACATTAGCAAGTAAGTGGTGGCAGCAGCTGCTGTGTCAACCAGTAAACTATAAATTACTTAGAGGCAGGCCCATCTGAAGCTGGATGCTGTTCCTTTTTTCTTCCAGTTTTGCTCAGCAGAAATATCCATCGATATTGTTCCTACACAGCAACAGAGATTTAAATATCTACTATGCTGCTGTGCCCCTATCAGACAGCAGAAGAAGAACAATTCCTTAGCATGCAGAAGATGTACAACTTTGGTTTCCATGAATAGCAGAGCACTTTACAAATTTCTCTTAATATTACTTGGGAATGCTCTAGTAAAATCCTTGTTTTTCAGATTCATGTCCAGCAATTCCACTTTGCTGATGATATGAGACAATGACTTGCCAGAGGCCAGCTCTGGCTCTCATATTTTCACCTCAGTCCTCTCAGTTTTCTCTTCTCATTGTTATTTTCACTCTTCTACCTGATAGCAGCATTCAGATTCTCTCTTCTCAACCCTGTGTAACTCAAAGTTACAGTCCAGCACTCTCACCTCTCAAGTTTGCTGCCATAGTTAACAAAGTATAGTCAAGTACATAAGCTTTTTTTTTTTTAATTTGTTTGTGTATTATGAAAAATACAGGAAAAAAAAACTCATTTTCAAGGCATACAATTTGGAAGTTTTAGTGAAGATATGAAAAACATGCGTAGTTTATTTCCTCATGGTGTAAGATCATTTACGTGACCATTTCTTGTACATGCCTTTAAATTAAACATTACAGGGAGTAGGCACCAAATCAAAATTCATATTATTAGGTACAGAAGAATGGAGAGACATGCACAGAAGGAATCCAGCTATCAGGTTGGGGCCCAAATGGGACATGTTCTTCAGAGTAGCAGAAAGGCTGGCATGATCAGTAGGTGTCCCGCTGTGGTCAAGGGAAGAGGAACAGTTTTACTAGAAGATACTATACAGCTCATTGCTTTTGGTTTGCAGTCAAGAGGTACAAAATAAGACTGGGTGACTGGTTCTCCACAGTGAATGAGGAGGCATCTTCATTTTGACTCAGTGCTATCTCAGGCCTCTAAACAAGAATATCTTATATTTTTCCCTCCCTGCCTTATGTCCATTGACATTGACCCTGAAATTAAACTCCATCAGAAACAATTGTGAGAGAAAGGTGAGAAATATGAGGCCAACTAGAAAAATTGGGAGAAAAAATACTGAGTGTTGGAAATATTTAGAATGTATATCAGATTATTATGATGTATCTGTCATAATTTTCAAAAACCACATCCGATTAGTTCCAGAATTTACAAAAATGTTCTAGACATCTTGGAGGGGCATAAGTCCATTGATTTTAAGGAAACATCAGGGAACTAAAATAGAAAAAAAGGTATGAGGAGGGTGGTGGGGTGGAGAAAAAGGTGTATGTGAGGGCCTCCTGCTGCAGTGGTACATGTGGAATAGGGGTTGGAAAGGGACCAGCTCCCAGCGAACCCCAGCAGGCTGGAAGCAGGGAAACCCAGCGATGGGGGTCACAAAGGGATGCTGGTTTGGGGAGTAAAGCAGGGAAAGCTAGCATGTGGGAGCGAGAATGTGGGGCACATAAGTCTCTCTCCTGTGCAGACTGCCTTTGGAAGAAACAGCAATAGAAGGTGAAGGAAGTTTGTTAGGATGGGAGAATAAGACATAGGGGATTAGGAAGTGTGGCATTCCCGTAAGGAATAACAGGGACTATTAGATAGAGTCCTTGAAGTAAAGGAGAGAGAGGAGGAGGCACAAGGCATAAGATAATGCATCTGAAGAAAGTAATGTAAATGCAAGAGAAGCATGAGGAGGAGCGTGGCTGAGGTTTACAAAATTGTGCAAGCAATTGGTAAGGCAAAAGGTGGATAAGAATGATTGTTCACCGGATTCCATAGTCCTGGGGAAACACAGTGAAACTAACAGAAGTGTAAACAGCTGAAAGAAAGGATTTTCCAGGCCTATTCCCTACATGCAGGTGGTAGCAGCCTTCTGAAAAGCATTGTCCCCAAGAGGTTCTGGAAGCAGATCTCACCAGCAGGTTCCAAAAAGAATGAGAAAAATTCATAGACAACAGGTGCATAAACGGGAAATGGAGAGGCTGGGGTGCACCGTCAGCATCTGGATTCCAAGAGCTGTGGATTCTGAGGTGAACAGCGTACAGAAAGCTTAGGCTTACCTACTGTCTGCAGATAGCATCTCCTGTCTCTGCTGGAGGCAGCATCCCGGGCTAGGTAATATCCATGATTCACTTGCTGCAAATTACACTATGTGGGATCCACAAGATGGATCATTTATTGTAGAGGTAGCTAATGGTGTGCTGCTGTGCTGTTTAGAATTTAAGGGTAATGCAGCAAAAAGCCTCTTTACATTTGATAAACCAAGATGTTACAGAAAAATTCCCAGTTTCACTATTAATATTCATTAAGCATGACTGGCAAAAGCCTTTGGAGGTATGGTATAAATAGCGTTCTCTTCACTGTAATTCACAGTGGTCAAAATCTGATATCCGATATGAGTCCCGAACACGCAGATTATCTTGATAGGGACATTTGATTTATAAAGAGTTTAACCATCTCTCATGCTCTTTAATTACTGGTGATTGTTACCATTGAGTAGCCACTCTATTTACTGTCTTAGGAGCTCTGCTACCATACTCTCCAGAAAAAAATGGCCAATGGACATGAGTAGTTTGAAATCCTTGGATGTCCATCCTTCTACAAGTCCATTATCTTTCTGGTATCCTTTTTGTTCTTCCCTGACCATGATGAACTGCCATTCTGCTGCCAACAGGTCATTCTGTGTCTGTGGCAGACTGAGCAGGAGTTTTTCCCTCAGAGGAAACATGACAACCAAAGTATTTTCTGCAGCCTCCTGTTGGAGGAGCTTAATCAGAGCAAAGCAGAGAGGGCTCATCCTGCCAGTGCTACACAGAAAACGCACTGACAACAAAGCAAGTTTTGGCCAGTGGAGGATTCTGAAATCTTTCTTTAAAGAGGTTTTTGTATGTAAGAAACAGAATTGTTACAAGAAGCAACTCAAAATATAGCTGAATTTCAAACTGTGAGGTTCATATTGACTTCGTATTAATGTGAACAAAAATAACCTTATATACTAACCTAGGAAGAATACAGAATGTGTTTTTACTTTAGAACGGTATTTCCAGCATTTCAGATTTGTTGGCCACATTCCCCTCAGACATGTTCTTCTCTGTAATCAATGTTTTTTCCCAGTCAGTGTGCGGTAATCTACTTTTTACTGCCCTCTGTGGGCTTTGAAGTCTTTTTTCTCTCAGCCATTGGAATTTAAATTTCCAACTCTGACTTTAACTGAGAGCTCTGCCAGGCATTCGGGGGCTTGGAGGTAAACATTTTACTTTAAGGTGGTGTGTGTGCTGTTTTCAGCAGTGTATAGGGAACTCATTCTCCTCATGCATTACTTTCACACATTATGCAGATTTGTATACGTGAGATTAATTTGCTTTGTTTTCAAAGACAGTAATAATTGAGCAATGTGTTATGAACACAGTCACAGGCTTATATTACTATGTAAATGTAATAAATGCCTCAGAAAGATTTTCTTAGTACTCTTCAGTAATAAAGCAAATCATAGATCAATTCCAGCTTTCTTTCAACATTAGTGTAGATGAGCCCCTGCAAAACACAAAAACATAACTCTTCTATTATTAAATTATTGTAGGGCACACAAGCTGCAGTAGATGCTATAAAACCCCAAATAAATAGAGAATAGGAGACCTTTAATGAGGGAAGAAGTGCGTGTACGGAGCACTCTGCACCAGCAAGCTGCCGGAAGAATCTGCCTCTCAGAGAGCAGCAGTAAGAGCAGAGTGCTATTAGCGCTGCTATTAAAAACAAAAAAGAAAAGTGCAGCATACTACTTTGGGATCAATATTTAATCTAATATAGCCCCTTGGCTTCTCTCGGTAATCTCAAACAAGTCATACGGTTGTTTACAAAGGAAGATTAGGTGAGGTTTCTGGTGGTCACTAGAGCCAGGCCAGGGGCATGCGCTGGCTTTGTTGAGCCATTGGTTGCCCTCTTTAAATCGGAATGAATACTAGGAGTATGCTGAGATCATCTGTGATTTCACAGACATCATACATCTTACTACTATAAAAGTTAAAATTAACAGCAGTCAGCTATGCGCATCTTAAACAGCGGTGACCCCAGTAACCAACAGGCAATATACCATGAAAAAAGGTGCAGCTGCAAGTATTCTTTGCAACTAATTAAGAATTTTCCTTCCATGCAATTTCCAAATGGATTTATAAAACAAAACCCATTAGTAAAAAAAAAAGAAGAATCCGGCCTTCAATAGCCTTTATCAAAAAAAAAACCTTGCTGACACTAACAATAACTCACAGATGCTATTCTAAGGATAATTAGTTATATGCTCCTAAAAGGGAGACATGTAAGTGTTTGGTAAAGCCTTATGAATTTTCAATCAGCTCTGGGAAATGTGTTTTTTAGCTGCCTAGAAAACTGGTCCCACCATTTAAAAAAAAAAGAAAGACAAAAATAGCAAAGTAAAACCAATTTAAAAATAAAGTGGGAAAGTCAATTCTTAAATATTTCATCTGATCTCTGCGTTTTTAACTCTGACAGAAAAATATAAAGATGCAGTAAGCCAAAATGTAAACTACTTTCAAACTGGTTTAAGAATACGTGCAAAAATTAAATTCAAGCCACTGGAGAAACATATTTTAGCTAATCCAACATCTACATCTATAGTATATGTGCTGTTGTATAATGAGATGTAGGCTGCCCGAAATAGCTGGTCAAGGTATGTAACTGAA
The DNA here is from genome assembly GCA_013399115.1 of Anseranas semipalmata. Taxonomy (NCBI): domain Eukaryota; kingdom Metazoa; phylum Chordata; class Aves; order Anseriformes; family Anseranatidae; genus Anseranas; species Anseranas semipalmata. The sequence goes on from VXAA01003421.1 coordinate 23,006, forward strand.
GTTCCATTTTAGTATTTGTATTCAGGCATCATGCAGCGTTAGTACCCAGCAAAGGCAATGCGAAGGAGCATGGGGGATGTTAAAAGGCATTAAAAGGAGCATGAAATGTTTGTACATCTCACGGTTTGCTGGTATATTAGTGAAAATGAAGGATTCTGGCTACCTGATCAGATGTTCCCCTTAAGTACTTCACTCCGGGAATCACTGTGATAGAGTTGCCTTGAGATTTGGTAATTTCACCCTGGCCATAGGAGGCAGAATTACTTGGGCGTGTTTTGTGCAATTCATAGGTGTCCTTGGGAGTTTATTGGTAATGCATCAAGGTGGGGGAAGTTTTGCTGTTGACGCCACAGACCACCACACAGATTTGTAGGATCAGGAGGATCATAGCCCTGCTTATCTGGAGTAGGCAGCATAACAATTCCAGTGCACTTCTGTCTGGAGGTTAAGAAAAAAATGGAAAGATTGGATTGCAGAACTGACATGGCTGCTGTCAAAAAATGTAAACATGTCTCAGCTGCTGTAAATTTCTTGCACTACTCCAGCTTTGTTTGAAGCTAGCCTAGAAAAATACATAAATAGACAAACAAATTCTCCAATTGCCATAAAAATGCTGAAGTAGCCCACATAAAAATTAAAATATTCTATCTTTTTCAGTGAAATGATGTAAGAAAACACAAAATCAATGAAACAAACAACAACAACAACAACAAAAGCTAAAATAAAATTTGGAAATTTTTAGAAAAAAAATCCTTTGTTTCCTTCTATCTGAAAACAGAAAGAAAAGCTTCCTCTACATTTTGATCTTGACGTTACAGAACCTGTTTACCTTTTTTTAATAAGTATATTTTTTTACATATAATTTTCATTTCTAAATAAAAAAATGGATTCAAAATTCCAAAAGTTCAGATTTTTTCAGCTCCATGTTGGAAAGAAAGATGGAAAAATACAGTAGAATTTTCCTTCATTCAACCTTACTTTAAAAGTTTTTTTCTAATCCTACACCAGTGTTTTTGATACAGTCCTCAAAACAAATTTGCCAATTTTATACTTAACACCTAAGTGGCCATGCCACTGTTTGCTGCTACTGCAAATACTTGTTCCCATCATATTGGCTTTGCTGAATGACACAGACAAATGACTGCTGCTAGTTGTGCACCCTAGCATATATTTAAGCAATATTTAAGCCAATACAAACCAGATCTCTGATTGTTTTTCCATTTGCTTCTTTGTTTGTTGCAGCAGAAACCCACAGTTTCTCAGCAGGTTAGAAACTTCTGGCATCTTCTACTTTCGGGTCCTGCATTGCAAATTGTTTCCTTTAAAAATGAAGACAGCATTTACAAAAACAAGTAAAAGGGTCACAGGTGCATGTTACTGGCTGTTTTTATTGTGGATTTTCAAAGGTTCTGAGTCACAGCTGATATTTTTAGCTGTGCTTTTAACCACTTTTTCTGCTGCATTGCCTAGATGGAAATTATTTTGATAGTGGTTTGATCTTAGTGCTTATTTTAATTTAGATTCTTTGCCAAATAAGTTAATCTCTCAAATTTCTTCAATACACATCTGATTCTTGTAACATTAAGCTTGTATTTTTAATGGTATATTATTTACCTGTCTTAGGACTAAAAGCCCTTTAATTTTGTTTTTGGATATGTAATACCCAATTACCAATTATCTTTTTGTAAATTCCAAGAATGGAGCTTATAGAGCTGATAGAAAATTCATGAGGTTTCATAAAATGAATACCTGGGTTAATATAGTGTTTGTTATATCTTTTAAAACTTCATACACCATTTATTGTTGACTCAAACAAGGTTTATATATGGGAAGCTAAGGTATAACTTTTGCCAGTATGGTCAAAGTGAAGCCTAAATTCTATAAGATTTTTAAAACTCTTATAAAAATATCAGTTCATTTTAGACTTGTGTTCAATACTTTCTCATTTGTAAGGTCCAATGCAGATTGCTATGTTTATGCGCCATTTGAAGACCATGGGCAATTACCTCCAGATTACATATTTATTTCTGATTTATTTCTTCTGATTAAAGTTTTCTTTTAAGAATTATCATGCTCGAAGTTATTTTGGAACAGACATATTTGTAGGAAATATATCAGGGGACAAAAGCCTGAAATGAAGAGTGATGGAAATAATCACCTAATAGGCCTTCTCATCTACATTCATAAATATAACCAATTCACCCATTGACAGGAACAATTTACAATGTAAAGTGGAACAGGTATTGCAAAGTTTTACCAGGGACATGGAGAGCTCACAACGACAAAAGAAGAACAGCTCGACTTGTTTAGCCTTGTACAGCAGAGGCTGAGAGGAGAGATCATTGCTCTCCCTAGGTGCGTAGCAGGAATGGTTATTGACAAGGGAAAGATAAACTTTCTCTAAAGGTAAATGTTTGTAGAGGAGCGAATGTCTAGAAATTAGCTATTAACACATACGCGATGCAAATGAGAAGAGGAGCCTTGTATGACAAAGCAATAAAATTCAGGAAATTTCATGGAAGGGATTATCAGACCTGATTGCTTATAACATCGGGGGCTGAACCTGCTGAACAAAGAGGACTTTCCTGTCCTGTGTTTCTGACCTTCTAGGCATCCCTGCTCAAGTATTGTATTATCGAAGTTCCTGAGAGATTTATCAACTCTGGGAACTAACTGGGAACAAAATGCTTTTGTGATTAAACTTTTATATACAATACCAACATTGTAAATCAAGAATTCCATTCTTATAAATTATAAAGCATACTAGAATCTCTCTGCACATTTTTGTCTTAAAGTTAGAGCCCTTAATAGAGTTATGTTTTTCTGTCTCCATTCTAATCAGGTATAATTTGTTAGTTTGGTTTTCTGCTTCTGTGTTAAGAAGACACAAGGATGTACAGTTTCAAAAACACCTGTGAGTTTTGTAAAAGGTTCAAAAAGAGCTTGCACATTGAACTGGTGAGTTTTTTTTTTTTTTCAAGCAGTTTATTTACCATCCTAACACTATTTACAAATTTAACCTCAAATTGTTATATCTGCTGATGTTTCCAGGTGGTGGTTCCTGTGTTATCCATTGGTAGTGTACGGAAAACTGAAGTGAAATCCTCATCGTCTTCTGTCAGAAAGTACCCCCCCAGCTGTATATTCCAATGGGATATTCCCACTTGCTATTTGTCTGGCCAGTTAGTGCAAGTGGGAGCTGACTATCCCACCTCACAGGTCAATGACACTAAATAGGTTTGAAGTGTTTTTAACCTCACTAAAACAAGAAAGACTGAAGGACAGGAGGTAGCAAAGACACGTTTCCCATCTAAATACAGTGTTTCAGCCAAAAACGTAAGCACTTCACAGATAGATGATTTCTCCTAAAGCTGGAGAGGAGAAAAGGGAAGTTCCTGTCTGTCTTGAAAGCTGAGTCTCCCTTGCAAGGGTCTGAATGTCATTAAGGACTTGGTAAAATGGAACGTAAGAATTGTTAGGCAAAAGCCTCCTGACCCAATGAAGCAGAAAGCATGTTGCATCTGCCACCATGCAGATGGGCACCCAGATATTGCGAATGCTCCTCTCTATTCTTTGAAAAAAAGGTACCAGTTTCCATATCGGGCCCAAAGCCAGAACTGCAGGAGAGTATCACAGATCCTTCAGGCAAAGTCTGCCAGGATGTCCATAAATCTTTCTCAATGATCCAGTGAGACTTATGTGATAAGGGAGTAGCTGTCCTTGCAGTTTATGTCCTTGTAGCTGGTGAAGGTAGCTGAATGTGAATCTCACCAACAGCCTCTCCATAGTCTGAGAACCCAGATTGACTAAAGGCCTGGATGATTTAACTGATGAATCACGTGTGCAAGAAATAAGAATTTGAGGTGGTCTCAGAGAACTTACTCACCACTTTGACACTTTTTTTACCTCTTTCCTTTTTTCCCCGAGTGAAAAAGAGGTGAAGGAGGATAGGAGTCAGTTCATACACATTAACACCCCTGTATAGCCATTGCATTTCTAGGTCTGGCATCCTTCCCTTATAGTGCACTGCAGCCACTGTATGTTGTCCAAACTCAGAAGGAGAAGAAGGACTGAACATCAGGCACCAGAGAATCGCTCAGAAATAGCACAAAGAGAGAGGGAGGTGATGGCATCAGTTTTGATGTGGACACAGATTTGTGACTATTTTCTGCATGAGAGACAAAAAGGGGGGAAGGAGATTTCCTACAGTGATCCCAGTTGAGGGAGCCTAAGTCTGTGGGATACCTGCCTCTCCAAAAGCTCTGAGCACCATGGAAAGCCCAACTACCCAATCTGAAGGAAACCCCAAACCTCCCATAGTGGAGCTGGGAGAAGCCACAGCACCAGTCATCTGCCCACACTGTGCAAAGTTACTCGTTAATGTAGACATAGACAAACTTAAGTAAGAGTTAAAACACTTTGTAGTATAAGGATAAATCTAAGGTCTAGGTATTAATGTTTTTTTGTTTGTTTGTTTGTTTTTGGTTTGTTTTGTTTTGTTTTGCAAAATGGTAAATGCTTTTGAAAAGTAAAAAATGTCAGTCAACTGTTTCCTCCCCAATAGTGCACCCAGAACAGTCTGGAATTTCAAACCAAGAAATGGTGAGGGAGCAGTATTTATGATAAAGATTTTTTTCCAGAGTTGCACTTCTAAAGATCCAGTCACTGTTTGCCTTAGGAATTCATTCTGCACAAAAGCAAGTAATACATCAAAGCTGGTTAACCTTTTCGAAACAGTAATGATATCTTACAGTAAAAGTTGATAAAAATAAGACAGGAACATTTTTACAAAAGTTCCAGGTGCTCCCATGTTATTTTGATGTAATTATCAAATTACTTTCATTTAAAAATTTTCAATTTTTCAATGCAATTACAGCCTTTATCCTGGTGTTATTCTTGTCTCTTCCAATATACACACTAAACAATTACAGTACAATGATACATTGTTCTCTCAAAAGAGAGACCTGGGGAAGCAGAACAGAGGGAAAGATGGATAGGTGGAATTCAAATAGTCATTGCTGGATCTCTGTGCTGCACTGTGCATCTCTTATGTGTTCCTGGGTTTTTCTTTTGTCTTCTCAAATTATAATTTTACAGCAAGCTAAAACTGTTCTTTAATTGTAAGAGATCTCATGAAAGGAAAAAAGGCATAACACAGCTGTGCAGACCCTAATAGACAGCACCAGCCACAACTGTAATTGAAAATGGTCATTTCAGATCCTCTTAGAGAAGTATGTGGAAGGCAAATGCAATAAGTAGTTTCCATTGGGGCACAGGTTGACACACTGCATTCCTAACTAAGTTTGTAGGCATCAATACCGACATTTGTTAGCAAAAAATAAATTCATTGAAGACAAATGAGTAACAAATTCTGGCAGTTTTTAATAGTAGAACTTGAGAACTCCTCTTCTCTTCTCTTCTCTTCTCTTCTCTTCTCTTCTCTTCTCTTCTCTTCTCTTCTCTTCTCTTCTCTTCTCTTCTCTTCTCTTCTCTTCTCTTCTCTTCTCTTCTCTTCTCTTCTCTTCTCTTGTCAGCCTTTATAGTTAATGCTTCATTGATACAATGAATAACTCTACAGCTACTGTTTTTGTCTGCATGGCCAGATGCTAAAATGTCCATTGCTTTATCCATTTTTGACCGTTGTCTTACAGTGTTGGGAAAGTGTGGGCCCTGCTGCAGTTTTCTAGGCATGTAGCAGAAAGATGAGTTTTGCTTTTGTTAGCACCTGGGGACCTAACCCAGGAGCTGAGCCGGCGAACACATCTGGTGTGAAAAGGCAGACATGCCATCGTCTCCAGAATCAGTCTGGAGCAGGTCTGGAGAAACAAACTGTTTTGGCAGCCCTGTTGCCCTGATGAAGAGTGCTGGAAGGCTTTAAATGTTCTGTGATATTTATATACATAATTTTTTGATCAGATGGATCAGAATATAATAGGCCGACAGTAAAAAAAAAAAAAAAAAAAAAAAAAA
>VXAA01003421.1:28991-40709 GCA_013399115.1 Anseranas semipalmata
AAAAAACTGAAATGACCAGAAGCCAAATTCCTTTTCCAATATGGGTTTCCTATATTTCTTCAGCTAAGCTGCTGAGGACTATTTCAACATGTGTATGTGGGACATGCACATTGTAGACTGCCTCTTAAGCTGCCTACCAGAATCCATAGCCCTGTGTTAGGTTCCATGCTTCCCATAAAAAGATTTTCACTGGAAGTGTTTGCAACCTGAGGATGATATTTGTAAGGCAGGGGAACACTAAAGCAAACCAGTGAGAAATGCCAGTGAGAGGTATAAAGAAGGAGCTGTGTTCCTGAAAGGTAAGCTAAAAGTTAATGCTGTGCAGAACAGCGAATGAACCCTCCTCTGGGATGAGGTATTTAAGACAAGGGTTAAGCTCAGTGCTTTCTAGCAAAAGGAAAACACCCTGTGCTAACACAATATTTAAATTATTTTTTTTTTTCCTTCACAGCTTTTACTCAAGCATGTTTATTCAAGAAATAATTCTCTGTACAGGACCTGTATGGATCTGCCCTTTATCTACCCAGGTCCCAAGCCATCTGAATGCAAACAAGCTGCTGTCAAAAGGTGCTGTGTTTGAGCTAAAAATCCCACAGAAACAAAGTGTTTTGGGGGGATAGGGCTGACTGGCATCCCCTGGCCTGGGGCTAATGAGTCAAGCTCAGGCAAAGCAAAAGGCTATAAGCCTAGGATGGTTTTTAATGCTAGACGGGGGAAGAGTCCAGGTGAGAGCTTTCCTGCTTTTTAGTTGTCAGTGAAAATCTGAAGGTTGGAGTTTGGATGTAGCAGTTACCACATCTCTTGTTCACACTAACCAAAGGAACAGTGATTTGAGTTTGGCCAGTGCTGTGGAACTGGGACCACCATCTTAGTCCCCTTTGTACCAAATAATTGGGCATTCCAGCGGGAACCTCCCCTGCTGCAGATCCCCCAGGAAAGTTGCTTTATAGCCCCTTTCCTAATAATTCATGACCCACAGAAAGGAAATAGGAGAAGCCCTCATGGAGAGCTTACATGTGTGACAGATCAAAAACATCTTCCCCTCAGTATTTCACCAAAAAAATGTGGTGAGAAATGTGGTGAGAACCTAAAAGACTTTAGGCTTTAGGGAAGCCTAAAGTCCAAGTTAGGCCGAATGGTGATTTAGAAACAGGCTTCCCAATTCACAGGGAGTGAACTAGCCATGGAGCAATGGATCTGATGGAGCTTTAGAGCACCACTGATGTCAGTTGTATGAAACCGGATCCTCTGGGTCTCTCTGGAAGCTCCTATCGGACCGGATTGCTTTGGTGTGCTTCAAAATTCTTCTGAAGAGAAGGCCTGAACCGAGTTTCACATCACTTTGGAAATACCAAAATTTGAATTCTAAAGGTCAGGTACCCACATTTTGCTGATACAGGTTTTAGACGTGTGCTAAAGGAGCTTGACTTCTTTTCCTCGAGTTCGACATCTGTGCCTTTCTTGTGAAACACCACAGCTTCCCAACTGTATGGATAGAATGGATGAATGTAGCTAACAACAAGGCACTCAGGTACTACATAGTGGGGTCCCTACAAGAGCTATCAGAACATATATAGACTGTGGCAATACGAGCACAGATGCCCAACTTTTAAATACTTTTTTGTCCAATTCACTCTTTGTGTGTGGGGGTGGGGTATATTAATTGATGGGGAAACATTATCTCCTAAGAAGATTTCTGCAAATTCTAATTCTAGCCTGTGGTTGTGTTAGATATGCTCTAGAGATGAAAGCTCAGGATGTTTGCTTTAACATTTGCTTTATTGAACCAACAGAAAAATGTTCTCAGGAACAGGCATTTTTTCCCCTGATGTACAGTATAGTACAAAATAATAATAATAAAAAATATCTAAAATACCCATCTCACTGAATTAATGCTAAGAAAGGGCAAATTTTCAATAAGCCTCAGACTGGCCTAGCATTTTACATACATAAGTTTGGGTCATGCAAACTGAAGGTATGAGAGCATTGCCAGCTGTCTAGTTGCAGAGCCTGAAGCTCTGAATTGGAGGTCTGCTACCAACTCAGCCACTGACTAATGTGAAGTTGGACAAACTATTTAGGAGGGCTTTTCAAATGAACCTTTGTGAGATCCAGGTTTAGTGGTGCTATGCTTTTATGTGTTTTTAACAAGAGCACTGACTCATGGAAGATAAGGCTTCGCTTCTGTAGAACATGTAAACAAACAAACAAAAAAACCATCCAAAAGCAGTGTGGATGGAAGAGTGATGAGATCTCCGAACATAAAAAAGCAATGCTTTAATGTAGACTGTCATGAATGAATGAATGAATGTATTTTTCCCTAAGCAAATTCTGTGTAGGAATATTTTTCATTTCTCCTTTTTTGTATATACATGTAAAATGGGCTTCTGATTAGTTGTTTTTAGAGTGATCATATGAAGTGAATTATTCAAAGCTGTAAATATCCAGGCCTAATGAAAGAAAGAAAGAAGCTTTCAAGGTAGATATTTTAATGCCAGAATGAAAGGTGGCTGGCAATCTGGGTTTCATTTCTCAGGACAACAGTATACTTCATTAAAAACTGAGATGGTGCTCCCAGATAGAGCTCGTCTGGTCACCTAACCACAGGCAATGCCAAAAATTTCACTGCAAGAAATGTCATTTACCATTAAGACTGATATCCTAGGAGTACAGAGTTTGCCCAGAGAAGCTGTGGATGCCCCATCCCTGGAAGTGCTCAAGGCCAGGTTGGATGGGGCTTTGGGCAACCTGGTCTAGTGGGAGGTGTCCCTGCCCATGGCAGGGGGGTTGGACTAAATGGGCTTTAAGGTCCCTTCCAACCCAGAGCTACGATTCTATAAATCTACAAGCATATGATGTTGTTTTTACCAGTGTGATGTGCTTCTTTAAAAGACATCATGTGGGCAGAAGACTTTGGATGCTGGCATTAGGATCCTAGGGCAGATAGCTGCTGATATTGCCGTGCTGTTGGGGCACTGGCACACTCATGCAGTGCTTGTGTTATCTGGGGAATTGTTGTGTTTGGATATCAGAATGCTTGTATGAGAAATCCGTAGAGGAAAAAGCATAATCGTGCTGTATATCAACGTATTTATGAAGGCAAATGCTGGTATAGCTTTAGCCATGTCAAATTAATGTTACTTGGGTAGTGATAAACTCAGGGAAAAACAAACAACAACAAAAAACATTTGCTGACACATACTATGTCTTCATTCAGCAACGGCTTCCTGTGGTAATTTTTAGTTCATTGTTTAATATTGCTGGAGCACAGATTCAGTAGTTACAGAATTGTTATAGCAAAGTCAATGTGTTTTAGTGACTCCAGAGTTGCTTGCACCAATGTTTTATCCAGCACTGTTCAAATTAGTAAGTTAATAAACACTGTATAAATAGATGGCTAACTTCTGTAAAAACTTTCAATTGTGGAAAAGATAATCTAATCCTAGACCTCTAGATCCAAGTGGGCCATGTAAACTAACAATGAAGACTCAAATGAGTACAAATTTAATGTTAACACTTCTTAGTTATAACATTTAGACAAAACCAAAATGGAAATTACTGTTTGTTGGTTTGTTTGCTTGTTTTGTCATTTATTTTCCAACCTTCTTTAAACATCTAAAGTTCTTGGGCTTTTTATGATATGCTTCCTTAAAAGTTCAAAATAATTTAAGCAAATAGTCCAGAAGCAGGATACAAAGCCTGATTTCCTATGGATTTGTGTCTGTTGGTCACATTCTCTACTATGAACTAAAGAATGAGTTTCCAAATGAAAGATTTGCTGTCTCTTGCAGAATTTATAACTATACTCTCCTTTCTGGATTCTCTGACATTTGATTAATTATCACGTGACCCTACAGCCATTTTTTTCTCGTCTGTCTTTCTGCTTGACTCTGACATAAAACTCACCTTTCTTAAACTGGTACCATCTTCCTGCCTTAGAAGTTATCAAAAAGCATAGACAGAGAGAAGTGGACTGAACAAGGTTGCAATTGCATAATTTTCACTTACATAAGAAACTGGGAGGAAACACCAGGACATCTGAACATTTACCCCTGTAGCTGAAATATAATTTTAACACCTCTGTATGTATTATTGAACTGCTGTGACAATGTAGATATCTTGCCCACGGAGAACTGGTAAAATAGGGAATATACCTGAAGATGATCCATAACTCTGTCACTCATGTGAAGATAAAAATCCCCACTGAGGTGTTTCATGGAACCAGAGAATAAAACAGACAGTCCTTCTTCCATTTCCACACCACACTTTTCAACGCTTCTCAAGAGAAAGATGCTGGCTTTCAAAGGGGACAGAACACCACGTTGTATAGATAACATATTCCATTGAATCTAGTCAATGACAACTAATCACATTACTGACAAAACCTGGTATATTTTTAACACAAAAGTCTATGCTTCAGGAGAACATTTCCCAGCGATTGATGAGAACAGTGAATCTGTTCACTCAGCTAGCTGGAGCACACTGCAGTTAGCAAGTGCCATTCTAGTGCCGTAATGTGAGTCAGACGCTTGATGGAGCAAAGGTGAATGCTACGTAAGAAGATATGTCACAGTAAGGATAAGGTCACCTTTTACTTTACATTTATTTTGACAACTACCTTTGATGTACATCTGCACTTATCTGGTTTGAAAGTTTTTAAGAAAGCTTCCTTTTAAAGAAACTTAATTGAAGCTAGACAGTGCTGAGTTGCTTTGTACAGTTAAGCTGACAAAACATTTTAGAGCTCTGAGCTGCAGCATCCCCTCAGCAGTGGGAAGAAGGAATATGGCCACATAAAGTGGTTTCACCCTGTGCTGCACTCAGGGCTGTAGTAGGGCATCCTCACTACTAAGGAGAATGGCCTGTGCCTGGTAAGTGGAGACTGGTGAGGTGGTCTGATAGCTGAAGCACAATTATCCAGTTCCCTCACCCACCAACAGATTGTAAGAGGAAGATTTACACATCTTAAACTGTAGAGAATGTGCTAGCACAATATATGATTTTGTAAACTTCTGAAAATGTTTTTCTGAGCATCATTCTCAGCAGCATTTTCTGTGGGGCCCTGATTCAAAGAGATTTAATTGTTTGTTACTACTCTAGTCAGCCTATGGAATTGTTTCAGATGTTTAGTAATACATGTGGCTGGAATTCATTTGAAATAGACTTATTTATACATGTATATATACAGATATATAGACATGTAGATATCTAGATATAGCATTCTGCAGCATTTGAAACTAACACAAAAGAGAAAAATGAAACCAAAGATTTAGAAGGTGTCAACACAAAATCCTTGAGACTTTTTTAAAATAAATATAAGGTTCTCAATAAGGAATGCTTCTGAACCAGAAATTTGTATTTATCATATGAATTATAGAATCTCTATGATTATAGTATTTCAATACTTCACAACAACCTTGTAGGAATAAACAGTATTTCTGTAGGTTATTTCTTAGGTTAGAGCTTAGAGTAATGTGAAATGAAGGAAAGCTTCTAATAAAAGCATTCACCAAGTAGAAAATTTGGTTCTTAATAATTTTCACAATGTTACTGCCACATCCTGGCAATGTCTAAACTCCATAATTACCTGACTTTTTGATAGTAGAGTTTCTTATACATGCAGATCTCTTCTGGCAATGACCATAAGTATTTTTCCAGCCACTGCAACAATGAGTTCACCTTACACAAGTCCTGTCAGAATTCACAGACATGACATATTTCTTTTATTTGGTGAAGGGAGGATTTTAAAATTTAACAGGTTGGGCTTTACACAAGAATACAGCTAGAAGAGAAGGAGACATTGTCATCTCTCCTTTCTTCAAACAGCCTGAGCATTTACCCAAAAAATCTAAGGTCTAATTGCCTCATCTGACTGACAGTCCTTGAATCCTCATCTCCTGCTTCCCTGCAGCACATCCAGCAATCAGGCTCCTGGGTATTCTAAGGTGAAGTACTATGTTTGTCTCTTTTGCAGAAGCTGTTTCATTTCGCATGGAATAATCAATGGCTCAATGGACTATTCAGTGAAAACGAGAACGTCACTCACTGCTCTAACAACAGTATTCATCTGGGAAGGGAAATACTTGTATCTATTGAACCCACAAGTATTTCAGATTGAACAAGCATTGGAGCAGAGTGCACAACACACTTGGTGATCTTGAAGGTCTTTTCCAACCTAGATGATTCTATGATTCTATGAATCTATGTTCAAGAAGTTACCAACAGAACCAAAACGTACAGAATCAGAGGAGTGTGAAACGTGGAAAATAAAACCTCAAAAAGCATGGCTGAGAATGTGTGAAAAGTACTTTAATTGCCTTCATTGCAGTTTTATACAAGCTTATGAAAAGACCCGCAAAACCTGTTTTCCCTCAGCTTGTTTTTCATTTAAGTAACCAGAAGAAACATGGAGGAAAATGCCTTATGAAAATAAAGAGATGGGGATTGAAGAGTCTGAAGCAATTTGTCAGTGGCAGATTACATCCTTTCTTTATTGCAGAGCAATCTTCAATAAGATTAATGAGAGAAACAAAACAAGTTTAATAGAGAAATCCTGTAGGGATCAAATGTTCATGTTATATGGCTACAGTTACCATATAATCTTGTTTAGCTGATTAGATTGTTTTATCAGAAACCCACGTAGAAACACAGTGAAAGATGGAGCTCAGCAGCATGCCTCCAAATTAAAGCGTACAATAGAAGGTACAGGTCATGCTGATTTGTATGACTGATGCACGTGCAAGAAGAGTTAATAACACTGCATTTCAACAAGCTGTCACACTCCAGTGCTGTAATCTGGATGTACCACTTCAGTGGGAGGTTAGTCAGATAACAGAGAAAGACGCAGGAAAGTCTCCAGATTTGGTGTCACACAGTCTAATAAAGGAAGTCAGATTTAGGTGTGAAATTTATCTAAGAAGGATCATCCTCTTTTTATTTATTTATTTTTTTTTTTCTGGCTAATATACAGAACATTTCCTCTTTCATGTCTATGCTAAAACTGCTGTGCTTTCAATCATTTGGACAGCAAATGATTACAAAATCATTTGCACCTTATTCCTTTTCTGGAATACAAAAATATATTCCTTACTGATATTTTTGTCTGTTCAAATACAGACAATGAGATCTCTGATGTATGAAGTAAAGCAACAGTGGTGTATTTGATTTCTGAAGAAATTACTGCACAGGTAATTTTGATATGCTATTTACTAAGTGTGTGCTTCGCTGGAGTAAAATAATTTATTTTTTAATAAAAAATGTAGTTGGCCACAGTTAATCTCTTCTTTTGTAAATAAAAATAAAAAATAAAAAATAAACAAACAAACAAAAAAAAAAAACAGCCTGATGAATGAAGTTGTATATTTTTACAAGCAACATAAAGGAGAGAAGATTTTGCATGATGGTGTGACAAAGAAAAAATCTGTAATTGTTACTCAGGTAAAGCCTTTTTTATTGTATCTATTTGTATCCTACAAGGCAGGCTGTCAAGTGCTCCAAGGCGAGTGAGGTGTTCAGCTGGTTGCCTGTAATTCTTCTAAATCCAGACATAAAAGGGAAACCTTCCACTGCCCATTTGTTACTAGGTTTGAGGTGCTGCAGAGTCTTCTCTTTTCTCCTCAGCCAATCATTTTCTATCCTTTTTATATACTGGACATAAATGTCAGACTTGCTGTCAAAATAAGGAACTAGTAGCTTAAATATAGTTACTTAATGTAACTTACAGCTGCATATTTTTGCTTGTGGAAAACAACTCAATAATAGCACAACATAATCTATTTTTAGGAATTAACATTAGTGTGTTTTGAAATATTCTTGTAATGTAATTTTAGGCTTTATTAGGCCTATATTTTTGATATCCTGTCATCTAAGTCATGTGTTTTTATAGCCCTACAGTGACCAAGCCCATGACTCTGAGATAGGAGCTGTAGTGAAAGGTCTAGCACAACTGCTTAGTTCTCAATGATGGCATGCTGCTTTCTCTGCCTCTGTTCCTACTAATGAGGCACTCAGCACCCTGACTGCAGCACCTGGGCCTCCTCCAGCCAATGGACTGTGTTGGAGTGCCACTTTATAGCACTACAAAATGAAGAGGAATTGATCATGGAACAAAATTTCTGCAGAGTTTATGGGCAAACCACCCTGCCTTGATGATGTATGTTGTACACAAACAGAATGATGTCCAAACTAATAATGTAATAGTTTACTACACATATCCATACACAGAAGCACAGACACAAATAACTGTACGTGATGTGTTTCTTTCAGAAAGCTAAATACAATTATGGATATGATATATGATATAATATCTGAATAGATTGGTGGGTGAAATGTTTGTAATAACAGACAAGAAATAGAGTGGATTTTAATGAGCATACCCCATAATGAACAGCTTAGAAGGAAACCTAAGCTGCTTAAAGAGTGGAAGTGAGAAGTTCCATTCCAACCATCTCCTGCAAAATGTGAAAACAGCAGCTAGTAAATCAGTAAACAGCTTTTTTTTGTTTGTTTTTTTGCTTTTTTTTTAATATATTTAAACCAGAAGGTCTCAAAAACATGCATTTATAACCACTGAAAACAATCTGCTAATAAGCTTTCTTGGCTATGTATGTTGATTGTCAACAAAGTTTAAGACACAGGGGAAATTCCAGAGACTGAGAAAAAAGCGTAACTTAAGGCAATATTTTAAAAGAGCAAACTACCTATCAAAACTCAATCATAAGCAAATAATACAATGTTGGACAACATCATTAATAAATAATTTTATTCCCCTCTTCTAATACCAACTTTATTGTATGAAAAATAAATCTTTTCAAACTAAGTTGATATTTTTCTTAGAGTATAGATCTAGTTGATAAATAATATCAATAATGTGTTAGTTTTTTAAAAACCTGTCAGGCATTTGCCCTAATTGCATCTCATATTTTTATTAGGAAACCAGAATCGCAATTATAAACTTTTCCTGAAAACACTAAATGGATTCAAAACTTGCTAACTCACGGCTTTTACACCATGGCTGTACAGAGAAAAAGCTTGTGTGGTAATGTGTCTACAGGTTTCCTACAGGGATTTGATCTGAGATCTATGCTATTTAGCATTTTTGTCAGAGAAGAAAGGAAGAAAAAATGTCACTGAAACTATTTAAGAATGACACAAAAAATTTCATAATGGCAAGTAATAAACAGGGACAATAACCAACAAAGAGAATTAGAATTAGAATTAGAATTAGAATTAGAATAGTTCGCTTGGAAGGGACCTTCAGAGATCATCAAGTCCAACTGCCTGACCACTTCAGGGCTAACCAAAACTTCAAGCATATTAATGAGGGCATTGTCCAAATGCCTCTTGAACACTGACAGGCATGGGGCATCAACCACCTCTCTAGGAGGCCTGTTGCAGTGTTTGACCACCCTTACAGTAAAGAAACTGTTCCTAATGTCCCGTCTGACCCTTTCCTGGCACAGCTTTGTGCTGTTCCCATGGGTCCTGTCACCAGTTCCCAGGCAGCAGAGACCAGCACCTCCCTCTCCCCTTCCCCTCCTCAGGAAGTTGTGGAGAGCATTGAGGTCACCTCTTGGCCTTCTCTTCTCCAGACTAGACGACCCGGTTGTCCTCATCCTCTCCTCATAGGACGTGCCTTCCAGCCCTTTTACCAGCTTTGTTGCCCTCCTCTGGATGTGTTCAAGTACCTTAACATCCTTTTTATATTGTGGAGACCAGAACTGCACACAGTATTCAAGATGAGGCCACACCAACACTAAATACAGCGGGAGAATCACCGGCTGGCTGTACTGTGTTTAATGCACCGCAAAATGTGATTTGCAGTCTTGGCTGCCAAGGCACACTGATGACTCATGTTGAGCCTGCTGTTGACCAGCACCCCCAGAACCCTGTCTGATGAGCTGTTCTCTAGCCATTCATCTCTTAATCTGTGCTTACGTCCAGTATTATTCCATCCCAGCTGCAGCACCTGGCATTTACCTTCATTGAATTTCATGCCATTGCTGATTGCCCAATGCTCCAATCTGCCTAGAACCCTCCGCAAGGCCTCTCATCCCTCCAGGGAGTCAGCAGCACCTCCCAGTTTAGTATCATCAGCAAAGTCGTGAAGGATGCATTCCACTCCTGCATCCAGATCATTGAACAGAACCATCCCTAGAATTGAGCCCAGTGGAACACTGGTGACCAGCCGCCAGCCAGATCTAGCCCCATTCACTATGACACTTTGAGCTCTGCTGTCCAGCCAATTCATCACCCAGCATAGCATGAACCTATTCAACTCACAGTTGGACAACTTGTCCAGAAGGATGCTATAAGGGACAGTATTAAAGGTCTTGCTAAAATCCAGAAAGATTACATCCACTGACTTCCTGTCACCCACAGAGCAGGTAACCGTATTTTAGGAGATCAAATTACGAAGACAAGACTTTCCCTTCATGAACCCATGTTGACTATGCCTGATAGTAGCTTTGTTCTTTAAATGTTTTTCAATAGCACCCAGGATCTTCTCCATAACTTTTCCAGGGAGCAAGGTTAGACTAACAGGTCTGTAGTTTCCCGGGTCTTCTCTCATTTGTGCCCTTCTTGGAGGTTGTTGTAACATTGGCTAGGCTTTCAGTCAGCAGGGACCTTCCCATACTCCCAACACCTTTGGTAAATTGTTGAGGGGGATCCAGATGTAATGTCCGCTGGTTCCTTCAGCAGTCAGGTGAATTCCATCAGGCCCCATGGACTTAAGGACATTGAGCTGATACAACTGGTCACTTACAATTTCAGTGACCACAAATGGAATGTCACCGCTCCCCCAGTCATGATCCTCCAACTCAGAGGACCGGGCAACCCAAGATCTATCATTAATGTTAAAAACTGAGACAAAAATAAAGGCATTAAATGCCTCCACCTTTTCCTCATCCTTACTTGTTAGGTGACCATCTTCATCAAGTATCAGTCCAATGTTTTCCTTAGACCTTCTCTTGCTGTTGAATACTTTAAAAGAACTTTTTTGTTGTCTGATACCACACTGGCCAGTGTCAACTGAAGTTGAGATTTGGTTTTTCTTGTTTTTCCCTGCAGTTGCAAACTGCAGCTCTGTAATCTCCCTGTGAAGCCTGACCTTGCTTCCTGAGACCATACATTTTCTTCTGCTGCCCAAGTTCCAAAAGGACCTTCCTGTTCAACCAAGCTGATCTTCTGCTCTGCTTGCTTGTCTTGCAACACAGTGGGATTACCTCCTCCTGTGCTTTTAAAAGGTGGTTCTTAATTAGTGACCAGTTCTCATGGACCCCTAAATACTCTAGAGCAGATTCCCTGGAGGCACTTCTAACTAGCTTCCCGAGAAGCTTAAAGCTTGCTCTTTTAAAATCCAGGGTGATAACTCTGCTGGCCTTTTTTTCTCCTTACACCAAAAATTTTGAACTTAACAATTTCATGATCACTGCAGCCAAGACAGTCATCCACCATCACATCTCCCACAAAGCCTTCTCTAGTCTCAAACAACAGATCTAGGAGGGCACCTTTCCCAGTTGGCTCACTAAGTAATTGTGACAGGAAATCATCATGTGGTGGCTTTACTGCTGGCCAGCTGAACTCCACCACAACCGCTCTCTCACTCCCCCTCCTCAAAGGAAGAGGGGGAGAAAAAAAAAACTCACAGGCTGAGATAAGGATAGTTTAATTAGAGAAGAGGAAGAAAAAAACAACAAATATATATATATATATATA
>VXAA01003421.1:40842-57674 GCA_013399115.1 Anseranas semipalmata
GCTGTGCCAGCACTGCTCGGCAGTAGCGAAAACACTGGTGTGATACCAGCGCTGTTCTAGCTACAAGTGCAGAGTACAATGCTATATGGGCTGCTGCAGGGAAGGTTAACTCTATCCCAGCCAGACCCAGTACACATCATCAACACGTTTTATGAATTTCCCAAGGTTGCTTGTCACAGCAGTATGATATTCCCAGTTTATGTCTGGGAAATTGAAGTCTCCCATAAAGACGAGAGTAACTGATCCAGATGTTTCTCCTAATTGCCTATAGAAATGCTCATCTGTGCTATCATCCTGGGTGGGAGGTTGATGGCAGACACCCACGATGATATTTGCTTTGCTATCCATCCCCTTAATCCTCACCCAGAGGCGCTCTACCTCCTCATCCCTAACTGCAAGGGCAGTACAGTCTAATCTCCCTTATTTACAGTGCAACACCAGCTTGCCTGCCCTGCCTATCCCTCCTGAACAGCCAATAGCCCTCCACCCCAGCACTCCAGTCACAGGACTAGTCCCACCAAGTCTCACTACTACCAATGATATCATAGCTCTGGGAAAGGACCAAAACTTCCAGGTCATCCCATTTATTCCTCATACTGCATGCGTTGGTATACAAGCACTTTAGATGTGCTCTTGAACCCTCAGTGCTCCCTGGAATGATACAGATGACCATTAAGCTTTGACACCCTCAGACAGCGCCATACCATCCCTTGGCCTAACCTCAGTGTTCCTAAGGGTACCCCCTTCCCCCACTGATCCTAATTTAAAGCTCTCTCAATCCATCTTTCCACGTTAAGAACCAAGAAACCTTTCCCCCATTGAGACAGGTGGGTCTTGTCAGTCCCCAGCATTCCTTGTGTCTTGAAGATTCTTCCATGACGATAAATTCCCAAATTCTAATGTAGGCACCAGTCTTGGAGCCAGGCACTAATGACCTGGGCTTACCTGTTTTTTTTTATTATTATTATTTTATTTTATTGTGATTTGGTTAGTTTAGTAACTACATGAAAGCAAGTTTTATTTTTCAGTATGACCAGTATTGGATCATTGAATCATACTGAATCGAGGTGAAATGGCAGTCACAGATGAGGGGTGAGAGACTATCCTGGGAACTGGTGGGCCTGAATAAAACAGGGCACTCTCCCAAAGAGGATTTGATAAAGAATTTAGGCATGTACGTGCATCATAGTGATCTTGAAAACTCCAAATCATTCTTGTATACTCCCGATGCACCTTATTAATATTTTATTTAAATTGCCCAACATGACTGGAATTGCTTCTTCACAAAAGGCCCTGCTACATCTTAGCCTGATCAGATCTTGAAGTGTGGACAGGGTTCCCAGGCCCTGCTATTCTGCTTGTTCTCACAAGGCACTAGCTGTGCCACAGCAGGACAAGGCAGCCCACTGAATGCCTCTGCACCTGTCATATTGTCCTCTTATCACCCCTGCCATCGGGGGTAAAATAAAATGCTCAAAATGGGAAGCAAAGAATGTCTGCAAGAATTAAAACTTGCATCTCCTACCTCCCAAGACACCCAATCAGACTCATCCATAGGGAATTCAGAATATGGCTTTATCTGTGGCTGCAGACTAAACAGAAACGGAGACCACTCTCTGGGCCAAGTGCCACAGCATGGCTTGTGTCCATGGGGCTGATCTGCCCTTGCAAAATATGGTGGCCTCTTCCACACTTTCTGTTGGGAAAGATTTTCCCCTGGACCAGGTATTTTCTAGAGATTGCTAGCTGACACAGATTGACAAGTAAACATGAACGATGGGAATAAATGTGTTCTGGACCTGTTTTAGCCTACAGGTGTAAGACACCTTACAAAATACATGGTATTTAAATAAATCTTTTTTTTTTTTTTTTTTTTTTTCTGAGAAGGCTTTCAGTGCAGCTTGAAAGACAGAGATTTTCCATTCATGTGTTAGCTTCCTAGCACTTAATTTATGGAAGGGAGTGAGGTGTGAAATCAAAGAATAAACAATATATGTGTCAATGTTGTTTAAAAAAAAAAAAGGCAAAATAGATTTAAGGAAAATCAATCTAAATAGCTGGAACCTTGATATTGGAAAGCTCTTATTCACATTTTTTTTTTTGNCTTTCAGTGCAGCTTGGAAGACAGAGAATTTCCATTCATGTGTTAGCTTCCTAGCACTTAATTTATGGAAGGGAGTGAGGTGTGAAATCAAAGAATAAACAATATATGTGTCAATGTTGTTTAAAAAAAAAAAAGGCAAAATAGATTTAAGGAAAATCAATCTAAATAGCTGGAACCTTGATATTGGAAAGCTCTTATTCACATTTTTTTTTTTGTGCTGTAAGATGCCTTTGACATGTGCTCTGTAAGTCCTGTGCTTTTTAGCCTCGGGCTTTTTGTGCACAAGAGCACAGAAAAAGAAAAATGATACCTCTGCTGCAATGTTCATGAAATTTAGAGGAGTAAGGGGCTGAAAGCTTAATTCAGTAGAGGTAGTTTTTCTGAGTTCCTTCTTTTCCTGATCTATTGCTCCTAAGGGCTGGCACGCTAGTACATCTGAGAGGAAATGGACAGATTTTTGTTCTTCTCCCTCCCCTCTGCTTGATGTGTCCACACCTTGACCATGAAGCATGCTTCTGAGAAGACCATGAGAGTAATATGGGAGGGGAGGAATAAATATGGTCAGCCTTGCTACTGGCTAGACCTGGAGGCATGAAGCTGCAGCAGCCTCACCTCCATTGGGCTGCCAGATTTGACAACTCCTAACACAGTCTACTATCCACATAGGTGCTGTGGTAGAATATATCTACATGCTTTACTGCGAGATGGGTGCTTTATGTGTGCAATGATATTTTTTTAAGTTGCACCGTGTTTTCTGCTGGAGTGGAGGGTGAGGTGCAGGCATAAGGTCTACTAATATGTTAACATGCACAACCACATCTGATTTCCTGGGCAAGGCTTGCATGGGACATGCACGCACTGCTCTTCAACCACAGCGATTCATCATGCACTCAGTGCAGCACTTTTCAATGAAAGACCCTTTGTGGCTGTATCAACATACTGCCTGACTGAAGCTGTATTTGTGATAGAAGAGTTGAAGAGATGACGTATTCTCCATGAACGATGGTGACACTGGGCAGTGTCAATTTTCAGCAGAAGTCCATAACAAACCCTTCCCTAGCCAGGGGAGCCAAAGTGACAGTCGTTTATGTTGTGCTCTGCTGGAACATCTGCACCCAACCAGGTGGTTGTTGCAAAAGCAAAGGTCACAGCTGTCCTGCAGAGCATCTTCCCAGCATCCTCCCCCTTCTTTTCCCCTTGAGGGGTCTGGATGCAAAAGAGGCCAAGTCTTAGTTTGGGGTGGGCTGTGGTTTAAGGCTCCAGTCTAAGGTATGACCTCTCTGTGGCCAGATAAGCAATTTATCATAGTTCATCTGCATTGGTAAGTACCAGGTCCTTCTCCTGTGGTAAGTACCAGACGCTTCTCCTGTCTTGGCACACTCAGCACAGCTGTGCTGGGATGCCTCACAGTACTGGTTATGACAGTAGTTGTGAGCTCCCACACCGAGGTTCCCTCTTGCCTGGATCTCAGTCTCCAGAAAAGAATTAAAAGCCCGCAAGCTGTGGTCATTATATATCATGACAGCAAGGGCTTATTCAATGTAGCGTGACAGGAGGTTTTCAGGCACGAGGACTGCTGGGATATTTCTAGAGGACCATGCCAAGTGTAGCAACCCAAAGTGATGCAACCTTGCTACTTATTAGCAGTGCTCCAAATGCAAAATGCTCCCTGAAACCTAGGGAAGTTTCTGACATTAGAATACCACACGAGTGTGTATTATATCATTTGAAGTATAAATATGGCTGTCACCCTCACTGGCCAGGACACCACCACCACCCTGCACATTTTCAGAGCATAGGCTCTGACAGCTATATGCACTGGAGGAAGGTCCTTAGGGACTATAGCAGCATCACATCATGCCCATCCCACAGCTGCCCACTTTCCTAGAAGCCTTGAAGGAATACTTCTGACTGTCCACATGTCTGAAACCAGGACAGGTCAGAGTTGTGGTGAGCACATGGATACAAGTGTGATGCTGGGAAACAGCTCAGAATTTCTGCAAAGATGGATGCTGTTCCCTAGACGCACTCTGGGTACAGAAAAACACAGGACAAACTTTTTGCTCCCTTATTCCCATCAGAGAGAAGACTGAGGGCTCCAGGATATGTATGGCTCACACACACTGCTTGAACAGCGTAGGTAGGTATGAACAAATTTGCTGTTCTTGCAAAGAAAAGCATCTCCAATGTGGCAACAAGGTGGAGTCTGTGTGTGTTCTCTCAGGCATCCCAGATGAACTGTCTTTGTTTCCTTTCTTTGTCCTATCCCTAACTATTCAGTGCAGCTCCCGCTGAAGACTTACCACACAGTGATGTGCACATTTGAATGCAAGACACACTGTGGGGTCTCTTAGCTTCAGCAAACTGCTACTTGACCTGTTCCTGCAAGACTCCAGTGAAGTAGAAGTTGTCAAGACTTCCCCTAGGTGAAGTCTACAGTCCAGATGCTTCACTGCTACATTTTTTTAACCCTTTATTAAAACTTCTGTGTGTTCTGCAGTTGTCTGCATGGGGATGATGAAGTCCTACAGAGGATAAGTTCCATCAGCATAGATACATGTCAACTAACTTTTTGCCTGTGAGGAGTTAGAACACACCCCAATCCATTCGAGACAGCAAACAGACAGACACTGCATATTTGTCCAGATCCCACTGTGATCCAGAAGGATCTGCATTAGCAACAAATCACAAAGATACAGTGGGACAAATTTTAGGAATATGGATTTTGCTGGTCACCCTGGCCTCAGCTCCACTGGCCCAAGGAATGCTAGCATTACTGACTGCTTTGGAGAGCACAGAATATAGGAGATAGAATAGAGATGTGCAAATCTGGTCTGATGATGAATTTCCCTGTCTCAAATGACTGTTCTGGCAAAGTTTTACATAGTCAAACTCTAACATGTGGTGGCTGGACATAGGGATGAGTAGCTGTTACCGCAAGGCAAGGGCCTTGGCAGAGGGCTCTAAGTGTGACCCTCCACAGCCAACTTTTACTTGCACCCACTGTCTGTAGTTCTGTGTAGGTCATGAATCTTGCTTTGTTCACTCATCTCTCTCCTTCAAAACAGCTACTTTCTAACCAATATTCTGGCTCAAGCCTGTCTCTAAACCAGTCCTTTAGCTGGGAGGGAAGAAGTAGTTGATTTCTCAGGCAACGTCATTAATCTGTCCCAGCAGTGGTGTAGGAGCTGAGGACACTGTCTCCTTCTTCATCTAGGCTTGCTTTACAGGATGGCAACGGTATTGCTGCTGAGCAGGAGCTGAGAACTGACACTGAAGAGCAGTGGAGGGCATCCTGAGGTGGTCTGGGGCAGACTAAGGGATGGCAGCAGGTGCACCATGTTTGTGAGATGTTACACTGTTCAGTTGCAAATGTACATTGAGAAATTTCTGTGCTTCATTTTGTCTTGACACTGGCTTTCAGCAAAAGCATATCTGATACGCTCTCAGGTTACCCCAAAGCCCTAACACTAAGGATAAAAAAACAAGCCCTTCAGCGAAGAACCCAAACACTGCTACAAAGGAAAATATAGATATAACCTAATGATATAGATACAGCAGGGTGAAAGCAGAGTCAACATACCTGTTGTAGCTTTAGTACACATGGCAGATGACAGCACTGAAGAAGCAGGGAGAATGGGGCTTCCGTACTGACCAGTATCCAGAAGACAAAATATGTAGGGACCCCTTGTGTTTATTCTGTCTGGACACAGTTTATATGCAGTGACTTGGGCACGGGCAACTTTTTTCTTTGTTACACAATATGGCCTGACCTGAAAAACCCTCCACTTTACTCAGCAACTCATCATGGGCTTGAATCAGTGAACCAAAGATGAAAGATCAGCAGTTTATCCACCACCATTCAGCTTCATCAAGCACATCTAAAATATGAGAACAGACATTGCAAAACTAACATTTCAGAGTCAGACTTGGGAAGATCGTATTTACATTGCTGTCAGGAAAACACTTGCATTTCTAAAAGCCTGTTAAGCTTTGTAGCACAAGTATTAAGCTTGCATGGTAATAAGCTATATTTTGACAAAAAAGTTCATTCGTATGAACTTGATATTTACTGGAAGTTAAAATTCTGTTAATGGTAACAAAATATGAGTACACAGACACTTAGTTCAGAGCATCTTTGCAGTAGTTACACTTGGAAATTTATCTAGCGCCAGTTTTAAAGCTAAGCTCTCAATACTTTACACATTTCATGCAAATCTGTGCTTTTGCCACATCTTATGGGAAGGTGAACACAGAGCTGAAGCATGAATCTAATCCTCTACATTATTTAGTAAGGTCTCAGAGCAAATTCTGCAAGTCTCTCTCCCCTTCCTCAGTACAGATATTTTCACAATACCCAACACATTCCCAAATCCAGCACTGGTTGAAGCAACTGATCCACCCTATGACAATCTCCTACTTAGTGACAAATTATGTTTTAACTCTTCGCGCATGTCAAAAAAGTGTCAGCCTAAAGTGTTTTCCTTCGTTTTTCCAAGAACATCTAGAGACCAGTAACTTGGGTGAATTATTGACAAATATTTCACAGGATTTGTGTGTGTATATGTATATATATATATATGTATCTTTCCCTCAAGGAGAAGAGACAAACTTCTATTTCATTTACATGTGAGAGGTGAGAGACACCCTTTTTGCCAGTTTTTCCACCCCCTCAAAAGGCTTTATCTCTAGGAGAGTCTCTCACATGTTAAGTCACAGCTGCTTCTACAATTGCTCCTTTACTCTGCAGTTCTTAGCCTTACCCTGTTTACACTTCTCTAAGACAGCATTCTTCAACATGATTCTTGATCTGGTTGGAAGAGATGAAAAGTGTCCTGGAGAAAGGGTATCTTGCTCCCAGTTACCTGCCTGGAGTCAGAATAAATGGTAGCACCAAGAACTCTAAATCTCAGAAGCTTAATATCATCAGTTGCTCTTAGAGTGCCCCTGGTGATATTAAATTTGTGGATGATTTACAGGTAGGTCTGGCAGTCTGAGCATATTTAAGATATACCTTTCTTAATGGTTTATAACTAAGACAGGTTGGGGCTAATTTTCAAAGGCACATTCCTGACGCAAAGGATTCTGTGACAAGTTTCAGGTCCATTTTTAAATTCTACATACAGATTTCTTTAAGTGTGAGAAAAAAAAAAAACCACTTTTCATTTGCCTTGTGTCCAAGAATGGATACTTTTTCTTAATTTAAAAAGAAAAGAAAACACCTCCCGACCCCAGTCTTAGTATATTGTGTCAGACCAATATACTTTGGGTGTCAGACCAAAGTTAAAGTTTGGCAATTGGTACAAAGAGAGATGAACTTGTTGTAAAGCCCAGGATAGTATCACAGAATCACAGAATCACAGAATAGTTAAGAGACCTCTGGAGGCCACCTGGTCCCAGCCCTGCTCAAGCAGGGATGCCCACAGCAGGTGCCCAGCACCACGTCCAGGCGGCTTCTGAAGGTCTCCAAGGAGGAGCCTCCACAGCCTCTCTGGGCAGCCTGGGCCAGGGCTCCGCCACCCGCACAGCACAGAAGTGCTGCCTGGGGTTCAGACGAACTTCTTGTGTTACTTCACAAACTTCAGTCTGTGCCTATTGCATCTTGTCCTGGCTTAAAATGGCTCCATCCTCTTTGCACCCTCCCTTCAAAAGCATATACTCCTGAGATGTAACATACCATGAGTATTAACTTTAACAGATACTTCTATAGCTTGGCTTTTAATTATTGAAGGCACTACTTTAAAGAATTACTGTCCTATACTTAATCCTCTCTCAAAGCATCAGTGACCTGTTTAATGAGTAACTAACTGTACTCTTGTAAGACTAATTTTAAACAACCTCAATCAGTGGAAGCAGTATATAAAGTTACTTTACATAGGTATTATTTTAGTGAATAATTCATGCTGGAATTTACTAGACACTGATCATTTCCAGTAACTGTCTGCTTCAAAATCTGCATATAGCATTGTCTTTTATTTTCAGTAACGGAATTATTTGGCACATGTCAAGAGAATATATATTTAACCCTCCAATACACAATTTAAAATAATCGTGATATTGTTGAGATTGTCTTAACGGAAATATATAGGTTGCAAAGATAATGAAGACTCAATCCTTCTATAATCCTGTCAGAAGAATTCTCTTAGAAGGAAAGATGCACTTACATTGCCGCTATACAACACATGCCAGACCAGATCTCATTCATTCACTCATAATTCTCTAAGCAGCAAGATAGAGCTTGGTATTACTTTTGATGTAGAATAATCCCTGCCAGCTCTATGTAGGGTTCACATACAGGAAGATGCAGTCGTATTGCTGAGCACCTGTAGAGGTTTTAATTTACAAAAATATTTTCTGCAAGATTGCTGCTCTCAGGTTTTATTTCTTCAGCAGCAATGACAAAGAACCAATCAACTCCTCCTTCTTTGCCTTCACACTCAGTCCAGTTCATAGGAAGGCATTTTGGACAATTTTTCCCTCATTCAACCCTTCATCTTTGCCTTACTAGAAGTTTGCTCTACTGGGAGACCTTACTGCTACTTTTGAAGTGTTACAACTCACTGTAAATCTTGAAATACACTAGCAGAATTACACATATAAC
This sequence comes from Anseranas semipalmata, assembly GCA_013399115.1. Classification (NCBI taxonomy): domain Eukaryota; kingdom Metazoa; phylum Chordata; class Aves; order Anseriformes; family Anseranatidae; genus Anseranas; species Anseranas semipalmata. Next base: position 49,548 of record VXAA01003421.1, read on the forward strand.
ATTCAACATTGCTGTACCTTTCCATAGTTAATATATTTCATGTTGCATTTTTACATATTTCAGAGGTATGTAACTTTCTGCCAGATTCACTGTTTACAAAGGAAGAATACAAGAACAATTGTTCCAGCACGATTTGTTCAGTGGTTCAGTACAGCAAATAATGAGACAAGTCACTGCTAAGCATCCTATGACAAAAATGTCTAAAATTGTAGAGAGGTTTTTCTGTAATACAACTTAACACTATAACTCACCATGCACCACAGTTCTTTGACTGTTCTGTAACTTGAAGAGATCTCATTTCATTATTAGTCACTTATAAAACAAAAATTCTTAATGTGTATATTTTCTGTAGTCACAAACACCAAGGAAGATAAAGAAATGTCTTTCATCTTCACTCTGGCAATAGTTTACTTTCTCTATGCCAGCATATAAATGACTACCCTCTCTTTCACCTTGTACAAACAAGGCTCATAAGCAGTAATTGCTCTGCTCTGTATTCCTTGCACGAGCTGTTAAATATTGTATTTCTAGTAAGATATGCTTGCATTCTAAATATAACTTAAATGCATCCTGCTTTCATAAATAATATATTGCTGACTCACTGATGTATCATAAGACACAGTTAAGTAAGAACCAGCTGGAAAAACAAATCAATATTAGGTATAGGACTGTTTTAACATCTGTTGGTTCCTCTAATAGGAGGTTGTGGAGGCCTGTTAAACAATTAGTTTCCAACTTCTTCTTACACTTACAATCCCATCTAATGCATGTTCTTTACTTCACGCAATTAAGCTGATTTGAACGTAAGCACAGTAATGCGGTTCTGACAGCACTACAAATACAAGCCATATGACAGGGTTGTCTTCGAGTGCAACTGGATGGAACTGTTTGTGTAACAAGTAGTCTTTGTTGTGACAGAATGACTGGACTTTGAATATATTTATTTTCTGCACTGTAGATGGGTAGCATAATGCATATAATAAAGAGCAAATACCTGAAAGAAGTGTAAAAAAAAAAAAATCCCACACAAATCAAAGTATTATAGGCTAAAGAAAGAGACAGTGAAGAAACAAAAGTTGCAGGAATTAAGTGAGGCCAATATTGCTTTAAGAAGCATTTCAAAAACAGTTTCTCTGGCACTTATTTTTATTTGATTATTGAAATTCATATGTGTACTCACTATCAAGTGTATGAAACAACATGACAAGCAGAAGAATCAATGGCTTCAGGGGGCAACATGAAAATAGAGGCTTTTAAAGTGACTTTACATTCCCCATGCTGCAGTTTCTCCAGTCTTGACACATATTCCCTCCCCCTTTTTCAGTTTGACAATGCATCTGAAACAACCATCACCAGAGTGTACATTTCCCACAAGAAAGACACAGCAACCTCCTTTCCTCTCAGCTTTATACTTGGATATACTCAGATACTTGATGTACTTGTGTTCTGGCACAGCCCAAAGCCAGAAAGCAAAAGGTGGGCAGGCAGGCACCAGCTCTCCTTCCTGGTGTTCTGAGGCTTCTGGAAAACAAGAGGGAGACATCACCCTGTCTGGACGTTTGGTAGGGACCAGCTGTCTCTGCCTGTGGACAGTTTTTTCTTTGGTTACTCATGTTAACCTACGTCATTTCCCAGCAGGTAACTTATCTCACGATGAGGATCAGTTCACAAACAATTTCAGGGTACACACATCTAACAGATCACCTCACCACATGCACATGTGACAGGACAATCAATAATGATGTCATTAAGCTCCCAGTAGTGAAAACTTGACTTTTGATCAGTCTAGCACAGGTGAGCACATTTAATCACAGGAGTAACACCTCCTCCCTTCTCCCCCATTATTCTGCAGTGATCCCCAGGTAACCTTTGTTAAGTGCCCCAGCTGGTCAGCATGGCCAAATGGTGCCCCTTCACCTGCCCCAGCTGATCAGATGTCCATCTCCTCCCTTGCCTTTCAGATCAGCTTTTGGATGACCTCAATTTGACAAGCCTTTCTTGATGCTGCCCACAGCTGCCTGCAGAACACAGCTCCACTGGGCACCATTGCTTCCCACAGCAGTTCTGCGCATGGTAGGGCTGCCCACACTCATCCTGTCCTTCCCACCAGCCAGGCGACACAGCCTGGCCAGCCTTACAGCTAATTACATGGAATAACACAGCCCACACCCACTGGAAACATATACTAACACATTGGTGGAGAAGCAAGAATGGCTTTTGTCTGCATGCAAAACATCGCTTGTGTTACCTGGTGTCCAGATCCAGCATCTTGTTTGGTGCTTATCCACTGTGGGAAAAGCTTCTCTAGGAAAGAGCCATCTTCTGCACAGCAGGCCTGTACAGAGGGACAAGTGCAGTGCTATACCCAGACTGAGATGTTATATCTGTCACTGGTGATGAGAGAGGTCAGGCCAGCCAGGGTCATTCTAATGGCTCCTTCAGGGACAGTTGTGGGTGACGTTTTAGAAGAGTCTTTTCTGTGCTAGATGTTGTCCCAGTTTTGTTCATGTGATGTCCACCTTCCTGAAGGTCTGTGTGGGCATTCAGTCCATGGGATCAGATGAGATTACTCCATAGTAACCCCCCTCCACATCCCCCAGACACGGGTAGATGGGTTCCTGTTTTCTCTTAGCCCCCATCTCCTGGCTTTGCTGGGATACTCCAAAACCAGACAGCCAACAGAGCCAACCTGGGGCTGCAAGAGCCCTGAAATGAAGATTATGAAAGGAGATGCCATGAGGATCCTCTCTGATGACAGCCCCAAAGAAACACCCTGTATCAAGATATTCTTTTTCTAAACAGCACAAAATATCACCTGGGAAGGATGCAATTTACTTCTGTGAATGCTCCTGTGAAGGAGCAGGAGAAGAAGTGAAAGGCACAGGGCCACTGTGCCTCAGCTGTGGCTGTGAGAGGGGAAAGCAGAGGTCCTTGCCAGGAGCTGGTGATTGGGAAGGGGACAAAGCTGATGACCTCAGTGTGAAGCCAGGGACAATCCTTCCTTGCTCTTCCCTCCTGCTCACAAAGCAGCCTTGCCCGCAAGGTGGGCTTTGCATAGCTTGTGACATGTAGAGAAAAACAAGTGCAGCTTGAGGGCTGGTAAGGCAAAGACGAGGGCTAGGGTTGGGCCTGTAAATACAGCTACCTCTGAGAGGTGGAATGGGAAGAGGTATATGCCTGAAGAATGCTTGGTATCCCAATAAGAATCCTTTTCTTAGTTTTTCTCTATCTGTGTGCTTGTGCATTCATACAAGTTGACCATGGGAAGCACAGTTACCAACTCCAATAGGCCAGCTTGGTCTCACTGATGGAAGAGGCAATAGGGGCCTCTTAAGCAGGCTGTAGTACGTGCATATGTACCACAAAAATCACCTGCAATTTTTGCCTGGTGACCAGGTTCATACGCAACTATTTATGAGGTAAATTTGGGTTGCTTAGGAATGATGTTTTCAATTCTCAGCTAGAAAGGCTGGGACAGAGCCCTGTGGTGTCTCTGAGGAAAGGAACGCATCTGAAAACTAAACACCCAGTGTGGATGCAAGAGCTACAGCTCTATCAGTCCATCTGGACTGCTCTCATTTCACCCACACAAGGAGGGGCAGCTCACTGTAAATGAAAATAATATAAATGGTCATGGAATACGATCTCACGGGACAGAAAAATCTTTCCTGAAAAAAAAAAAAAGATCATTGCAGACCACGTTTTCCTTCTGACAGCCCAAACTTTCATAGAAGCAAAGCCACAGTTTTAAGAAAGTACTTGTCACTGCAGTAGCACGTGGTAACACCAGACTGGCTCCATCAAATTTACATGCAAATCCCCTCCAGTATTGAAAGACTTTCTACCAACTTAAGTCTTCATCTAAAGCAATTCCTAGAACAATATTGCTATAAAACTTTCCATGTAGGAAACCGGTGTTCTTTCCCAATCTTACTAATCTTAATTTCATAATTGACTAAGCTGTGTTGAATGAAACATTCCAAGAATGTTGAATTTTGAAGGAGCACCTGGCAGGCAACTGGTGAGAGTCTAAGTTATAAGCAGTTGGAAACAGGGTCTTATAACGGAAAGTGGCAGGCAACCTTCAAAACAGGCTATGTTACCAGCTCTCTATGACAGAATAAAATATTTTCCTTCACAATATGGGTTTAGATGAAGTTGTGTAGGTGGCAGCTTTCTGCAGGTGCAGAATAAATATTTTCTGGGAATCTTTCACTGAAGAAGAAATTCATTTAATTTATTAATTAAATTATTAAGTTTACCAAATTAAATACAGATGTTCATATTCATTATTTCACCATTTCACCAATCCCTCTTATTCCTAGCTTTTTAATAGTACTGTAGACCTATCTAGTGCTCTTCCACATTCTAATTTATTCTGAGCTGACAGAAGAAATGCCATGCAAAAAAGTATTTTTTTGAAAAAGAAACTTCTCTATCTTTCAGTGTATTTCCAGCTTTTCCATATAATGCATGAAATAGCTGTCATTCTAATTTGATAGGGTATTAAGGGAGGATTTTACTTCTCACAAGTTATTCGTAAAAATAATAGCAACATATATTTTGAATTGAATCTTTCTATACTTACCTGGATCCTTTTGATATGAGTTGGAAACTGGCCATTGTTTTCAATAGGTTTGGAGTCAGGCCCTAAACTGTTCTTACAATTTATGAAGAAAGAAAGACTGAATTCCAAAGGGATGGAGTTGGGTTGTTCTGCAAAAGTAATTGTAAATATTTTTGGATCGAGTTCTGAGAAGGGGAAAAAAAAAAAAAAAAAAAAGAAGAAGAAGCCAACTAATAATGTGACAATGGGAATGCTCTGCTTTAATTCAGGCTCATGGCAAAATCCACAGAGAAATCATACTGCAAGCCTGCTGCGAACTAATTTTTGTGTTTATCGCAGAAATGACCTCTCTAGTTCCTTCATCTTATCTAAGTAAGGGGTGCAGGGGTGCTGGCTTACATTCGTCGTGAGTGGGTCATTCATCCAAAAGCTCAGAAATATTCCTGTTATATTTACACTATCTTTAAATGCAAATAAAAGCTAACAAATGAGCAATTTATCTTCCTTGTGGGCTGTCTAATCCAGAACAGCCTGATATCCCAAATTACATGAACAGGTTTTGTTAGTAATATTTTTCTGTCATAATTTCATAGTCTTTTTAAGCACCTTCCTATACTGACTCTTATGTCAAATATCCAAATGTTTTGTTGCCGTGTAGGCAGCAGACCTATATTTGACAAAAATGTGCTGTGAATCCCTGATCCAAAAGAGGATATAGAAAGGTCCAAAAAAATATAACTGTCAGGTCTCAAGCAACTCCGGATTTTGGGGGCGAGGAAGAAGGTGGAGTTTTTGGCAGGAAGATAAAGTTCTGAAATCAGATTGCAGTTCTAATATCTTCAAAGCAAGTCTGGTGTAAAATGCAATATTCATGCTTTCTTAACTCCGTGGATGTCAGCCTCATAAATGAAGAAGGATTTTGTGAATAAGCAGAAGATTTTAGGAAGATTGAGAGAACAACGGAAAGATGTGTGGGTCCTCCACAGAGCTGTAGTGTGCTATTGCTGCTGCTAAGCGCTCCCTGACTTGATGCTGTGGGCGGCTGGCCAAGTGATGAAGGATTTCTGAAGAAAAGAGACATAGATGCAGTGTCAGATTCAATGAGCAGCAAGAAAAGGAAGGACAAGGCCAGTTCCCTCTATTCAGTAGCATGCTGGGTAAGGGCATTATTGGCGCTTGCGTATGGTTTGTGGGAAGTGAGAAGGGACTCACCTCAGCTTTCTTCCATGGAGCAGAGGTGAAGCTGTGGGAGACCCCATTCACTGGAGAAATGGATGGGGCAGGAGGTGGGGGGCAATTCTGGAAGAGGAAAACTTGACAGGACACAGACAGAGGGAGAAGTAAGTATTGACATGTTTGCTTATGGTGAAACACACTGGGAATGATAAGAGCAGTGTGTTATACACTGCAGATATGTTTAAAAGTTAATTAAAGCTCCTCTGTGGCTGTTCATAACAACATGTTCTTAAGAATACAGCTAGAGCTTTAAGATGGAACATATAGGTTTTAGTGACCAAGTTCAGGACATTTCAGGAATCATTTTTTGGGCTTCTGTACCTTTGAAGTCACTTGTTCCAGGCTGGCATGCATTGAGGAATCTGTTCAAGAGCTAAAATACCAGCAGAAACTGTACATAGATTTACACCCTGTGCTCAAATCCTACCCAGAATTATGTTCTACTGTTGTTTTGCCCCCGGGCGAAATGGCTGTAGTTCAGTTTCCTGCATACTCACTACATGGTGAGATGTAGTGGTAAGGAATTAATTAGTCTACACACTGCTGAAATGTTTCTTATCTTAACTGCTCTTTTTCATCCAATCACGCTATATGAATGGAAAACTACATATTTTTATGCTTCTAATTCTTCTAAATGCTGTTGCCACAGCAGTCATTCATACTGAGGACCTGACAGCAACTACTAGTATGTGAAAACTGTTGGTGCGGAGAGTGTTCAGTCATCTCTATTCCCTTCTTGAGCACCTGTTTTTTTACTAGTCATTATCCTGTGAATTTCATTTCTTCTATGGCCTGTCTGGGGCTAACCCCAACATGCCAGTTACCTGACAGCAGAGAAAACTTTGATTCTTGCAGCAGCAGCCTTTTGATGAAAGTGTAACAGTATGAGGTGAGAGTTACAGAAACTCACATGGGAGCTGTGTTGGGGAGGAGGAGAAGGGGTAGCTGTGAAAAGATGTCTCTCATCTTGCACAGCTCACAAATTTTATAGTGATTCATAGCTCTGTACAACACAAGACTTCAGAAAAGGCAACAGATATCTATATGATGTTACCTCACTCCTTTCTGTAGAGTTGTTCAGACACAAGGGGAAAAGTAGTCAAATATCTTTGTCCACAGTGGGGAACTCATGGGGCTGATGTACCCACCAGGCAGGATTTTCCCCAGTGCTTCTTTGTTGTTTAGGCTATGGGTCTTTAGATCATTAGACTGATGTTGAATTTTTCAAGTTGGCAGAACTTTTATACAGTACCCTCATACTATAACATCAGAACAGCTTCATTCACAGTTTTCTGGGGGCTGAAGAAGAGAATTATTTATAACAAGATGGGAATGATGAGGCAGATGAGTCTTTATACACAATAGTAAGACTTAATTTCAACACAGAACAGGGATCCAACACAGCAGTAAATAGGGAGAGAGGCTGTCAGTCGTCTTTTTGGCATTGTCCTAATCCTGCACACAGCCTTTTTATGTAGTCTCTTCTGGTGCTCTCCATGATGCCAAAATTTGCTTATTGTTGCAAGACCTGCCAAGAATTTCCCAAATGGAAATTATTATTTCCAAAAGGAAAAATACTTTACGCCTTCAATAACTTAAAAAGAGCTGTTTAGTATAAGAATAAATAAAGGTTTAAAGGAATGTACATGAAAATAAAAGGGGAAATATATGTCTTAAATTCCTTGTGTTCAAGCAAAGAAAAAAAAAAACACAAAAATCTCTTCTTTCTTATCAGAGATTTTATTTAGACTGTTTTTGAAATATTTCTTTTCCTCTTTTTAATAGTCTTGAACTATCCCAACACAGCTTTAATTAGGATAACCTTTCATCTGTTTATGTTCTACCAGTGACATTTGAGGATTGGCCTTCAGTGAGAGCTTTGGGTGATGTTTACACTGCCGGGCTTTGGAAACTTCTTCTGGACAAGCTGCCAGCAAACTATTACCCTTCTAAATGTCAATAAGCTAGACATCAATTGTCAGCTTGCATCATTTCTAAAAGCCTGCTCTCTCTGTAGATTAGATCAAAAGTCAGATGCACGCTGAAAAAAAATAACACAAGATTTTGTTCATGTATTAAGCATATTTATCCCTTGGGACTTGGGTGAAGAATGTTGTACTTGAAAGACTCTAGCTTACTGTTGCACAGTTCTCAAAATCAGAATAAAGATTTATAGACCAGTTTTTAGAATACTGAGCAGAGGCCCTGATGGGTTTTTGGAATATAAAAGTACATTAAAAAGGGATGTCTACTGAGTGGAAAAATATAAAGCAGGAATTTTCAAGTAGTATCAGTGCTAACACTGGTTTATGTTGGGGGGGGGG
>VXAA01003421.1:57744-68735 GCA_013399115.1 Anseranas semipalmata
GGGGGCATGGAGTGGAAAGAAGGTAAGGCTGAAGTTGAGTACATCTAGTGTTGAAATCATGTGTTTAAAACATCAAAAATATTTGAGTTGAAGAAAATACACTATTTAATTTTCTCTGCCATGTGGCCAGTTTCTTCTTGTCTCATGTTGATTGTTTACCTTTTGCATCAGATCTAGGACATCACTAATTATTACCAGCAAGGTCTCAAACAATGACAGGGAAATATTTTTAATTATCTTGGTGTTACAGTGCTTCGATCTTTTGGCACATCCAAATTTGTCCGGAGTGGTAAGAGATGTATGTTCTTTTCAGTATGTTCCATGACTAAGGGAACTTCTAACATAATCTACTACCTCGTCTTTACAGCAAAATACTTGAAGAAAAAAATCTTGAAGTATTTTTGAGTATAAAATTATAAAAAGGAACACAGTAAATGATATATATGATTGAAAAATGCCTAGGAAGAAATAATCCACAATGATTTTACCTTCCTTCATGCCTTCCTTGCTACGCTGACCCATATTTTTGAGTTATTGCCCCTCCAAAACAATGTAGACCCTACAACAGGGCCATACCGGCGATAATCTGGCCCGGTTCTCTGGATACAGATTGTAAAACCATTGATAGCTGTTAAACCAACCATGACAAACAGTTCCAAAGAGCTCTGTTTGCTCTTGATACTGCTTCACCTACAGATCATCTATTGTCTGTGCTTAGCTTGGTGTGTGGCTCTGCCTGCTTAGGGTCTGATGGGGAAAGCAAAGCTGACTGTGATAATCCTGGTATTACAGCCCCCACTGTCTCACACCTCCATGCTGCTCCCTCTTCCATTGTGTGCTTTAACTGATGTTCATTTCAGACTTAAGGAAAGACTTGCCCCAGGGACATATAAAGCATTAATAATTATGTTTTAAAGCTTTATACTTGAATCTATACATCTGTTATAAAAGTCCCTCATAAATCACCTCTTGATCACAGCACTTTACTTTGGCATATGTCTGGCAGACAAATTGATAAGCTTTTCTATTCCAAGCAAACCTCTCATGTCCCTTTTTAGGCTTTTCTTCACTTTTACTTTGGCCTTTATCAAGACTGTAGAGTTGCAGGGAAACGCATTATGATAGCTCTATCTGGTAATAAAGTAAGTGGAGAGAGATGGTGAGATCCATTTGTTGTTGACCCCATTTGCAGAGCTTGGCAGTCATTCACATGTTAATTAGAGGCATACTGTTGATGTGATGTTACTAACTTGACCTATTACCAACCTTCTCTTTGTATTATACAGAGCTTTACCAAGAGTAAGGGATGTGAGGTGTATGGAGATAACACTTTACATTATATATCATCACAAACATTGTTATTTTAGGTAAGTGGTACCACTAGCAACCATGAAACAGATTATCTGATGATCTTCATCTTAGTAAGTAAAAAATAATAATAATAATAATAAAAAAAAAAACATAAAAAATCCATAATATTAGTCTTACTATTGGTCACTTTTCTAATACTGACTTCTCTCTGCCACTTCATACTGTCCTGTTAATCTCTTGTTAATATTGGACAAGCCAAAGAGAATATGAAAACTGCTTGTCTACCTCTTCTGCTATCTGAAGAAAAGTACTGTTATAGTGACATGGCTGTGTTGCTTTAGTCATCTAGAACTTAGGCAGCAAGTGAAGACAGGGATTGAGTCACTGTAGTCAAGGGAAGAAGAGTGGGTGAATTGTCCCACCTCTCCTAGACGTTCAGAAAGAAATGAAGCACACTCTGGAGCTTCAGTAGCATCTATCCATTCATTACAGTGGAGGCATAGACATGTTGCTTAGATATGATGTTGAACTTTTAGGTTTCTAAAGTTAGGTTTGATGAATCTAATTCAAACAGCTTACTCAACTTGCTTCTTTAACAACCTGGATAGCTTGCGTGAACTTAAGGGAAAGCTTACCATTGACTTCCATGGGAGTGAGACCAGATTCAGATAGCAATACAATTATAGCATTGTGCTAATGATTGTGCTAATGATAATATTGATGTATCACCAGTGAAATTACTCAATTACATAAAATTGACTGACAGTTATTTCTGAGGATGGGTCTGTTCCTGACCTATAAATCTCTATTTGGTCTTTGCTTATCAGGCAGCCTTCTGTTTAGAAGGGAAATGTCGTTTCCACCTTAGATTTGGATTGGATCACCTCCATTGATAAGTATTATCAAACTGACATAGCTACCTACCGGCATTGAGTGAAATTTTTTTTCTGTAACTGAGTTATCTCTTCATGTGTTCCTAAGTGCTTATAAGAGAAAAAAAAAAAAAAAAAAAAAGCCTGGGGTAGATCAAATAGAAAAAGATAGAAAGGATTCAAAAAGGATCAAAGTGAGAAAAGGTTATTCCCAAATGTTTTCTGAAATGGCAGTCTTCAGTGCTGAATTGAAAGTGCTCTACAGTTATTATCTTTTTGCAATCAGAGCTGAGGGAACACCAATAAGGAACTGGTCTCCCCTGTAGGAGTCATTCTATAACCCAAACAAAAAACTGTTTCTTAAATGACACCTGTTTTATGAATTAGGAATTTTCAGCTCTCCTGCAACCATCTTGCATTTATCTGACTTACCTTATATATTGCTGTGGTATGCAACAGGCTGGCACAACATTGAATAGAGTCTTATTGCACAAGTAGCTGGGTTGATTTGATAATGTTCTAGCATAGCAAGGTATTTCTGAACATGCATAAAACTCCATTTAGACTTGAATTAATTTTCAGGATATCTCCCCCTAAGTTATGTGTTTACTATCTATTATTCTGAATTATAGATTCAAGATCACAGACTCTTTTGAAACAACTTTCTTCAGAGAAGAGTAACATTTCATTGACCAAAAAAACCAACTAACCAACCAACCAACCAAACAAACAAACAACACATTTTTTTTTCTTAGTTTCTGGAGATTCTGTATTAATTAACATCTTTTGCAAGTCACTAATCATCCATTTACTTTAGAAATATTTTTAATGATATAATTTATTATTCAGAACTCTTTATATCTGTCCTTTTGGCTTGTTCTGAATCTTCTGCTGTTCTTACCCATTCATTATGTAAGTCACACGTTATACTGAAGCATTTGATTTATTTTCTTTTTTGTTTTTTTTGACTCAAGAAAGCAAAGACAACGGAGGAAGACACATGGATTTCTTTTTTTTCTTACATTTGGCTGTTAGCTTAGGTTCAGGCTGTCAACATACTACTGAAATGCTACCAACCAAGCTCTTTAGAGCCATGGCTCACATTGAAACCTCAGAAGTCCAAAAGAGTTTTCTCAAAATAGGCATTCTGTTGCTTATTTAACTGGTTTAAATTTAATTAAGACCCGACCCTGTTCTCCTAGTGATAAGTTTAGCTATAACCATATGAACTTCAAGACAGCCCAGCTCACAGCCTGCCTTTCAAGGCAGGGGTTTATTTAGTAGATGTGTGAGAATATGACAACAAGCAGAAGACTTACCTAATCAGTTATATTAATAATCATTGTTTCCACTGGTTCATGCCCTCTCTGCACTGGGTAACAAGGCTCTACAGAGCCCTTTTGGCAGCTTCTTGTTGCAGTTCAGATGAATTTGAAACACACAGCTTTATTCATGTGTCTTATATAGTTGAATATTTACTTCCTGTAGCTATCTAACTACTGACATTGCTTCTTGACTTTACTAAACGCATGATTAGGTGTAACCAGTAGTGATGTAACTATTACAGCTACATAAATAAAAAAATCATTCTTCTATTCCTTCTCTCACACACTATCAGAAAAGACCACCGTTTACACTGCTTCTTCATTTCATGTGCGAGCAGGTTTTTGCAAGATTTTTCAGCATCACAGTTTCAGTAAGTAGGGCAGACATTTCTAACCCAAGGCTCAGATCTGTATGACTGTGCTGGATGTGTTAGTACATTGTAGCATGTTCCTTTGAATAATCTAAGCAGTCACCCACAACACTGAAGATACAGGTCCAAATCCATTTTCGGAAAGAGAATTTGAGCCTCAGTCTCCCATAACCCAAGAGAACTGGCTGTCCTAGGGAGGGCCATCTTCTCTTCTACCTGTTCAGCTTCTTCTGCTTCATATAGTAATTATTACACGCGTGGCAGAGAGGGAGGAAATAAGAAAGGTGTGGAAATAAGAGGTTCTGTCTTACAAGTTAAGACATTAATTAGAGGGGTGAAAAGATTTGGCAGGGAGTGGGGTGCAGGGAATGCTGCAATAAATATGCACAAGAGGAGAATGCTTAGCTGAGACTGGCAGTTGCCTGGTTTAGTGTTTCAAATACTTTGTTTAGGGGGCTGATCCAGGATGCAATTTCCAGTCTGTGATCTGAATCATACAGATTTGATCACACAGGTATGCCTGACCTCTGAAGAAGGTTACTTTTGTGGGCCACTTCACTAGAGTAAGCCTCAGCTAACATCTGGATGTAAATTCTGTGTTACCTTGGTTGTATTACCCCTGCAGGCGATGACAAGTATTTCACCATGTTGGCCATTATCCTTAGGGAATTTGTACAGTAAGGAAAGTTAGTATGTTATGAACTCATTAGTCATTGTCTGTCCTGGGGTGTGTTTATTTTTCCTTTTTTTATTCCTGGATAAGGCATAGCACATGAAAAGAGTTCAAAAATGATGATAATTTAGGATCAAAGGACCTTTCCCCATCATCTCCAGTGAAATAAACTGCTTATTGAAGGAGCCCACTAGCAAACCAATAGAAATACACCCTTCAAAGGTGCAGAGGGGGTGGCTACCTTTGGTATTCAAAGATTTCTTAGGAATGTTGACTTCCCCCTCTCTTTCCACATACCTGACCAAAGAGTCTATAAAATGTCAGCTTTGATTAGCCTCTCCATTTCTAGGCAGCACAATATTTATCTTTTAAAAACTAGAGCTGTCTCTGTGGTTTGTGGGAAGCCTGGCATCACACTCCAGCTTAAAGATTCACCTGTATTCCAGTTAAGCATAATTACCTTTGAGGATCTGAGCATAGATGCTTCATAGAGCTGTGCTGCAAATATTCTCGTTCTCACAAAAGTTATTTGCATTTATGTGGAAATTATAGCACTTTGGCTGCATTACTGTAGGAATCCAGGAATGGATGCTGAGAAACACTAGCAGCAGGCTGCTAGCATTTCTGTTTCACCACAGGTTAGAACCAGGTGTCTGTGGACATAGGTATGGGAACAGTCTGCTTATTTACTAATGAATTTACGAGAAGTTTGGAAGGAAATAACAAACTGTCAGTCTTCTCAAATGTCAGGGTAATACCTACATTGCTACTATGGTCATAATAATACCAAGCTTGTCACAGAGCAAATTGAGGAATATGTTTATGGGAGTATGCCCAAATGCAAAAATGTAAATGCAATTTCCACTTCATATTTACATAATAATATGCACCAGTAATATAGGTAAAGTGTAGAGCAGACAATTTGTTAAATGTTTACACTTGATACATTACACCTTACAAGATGTGTGTGGAGTGTGTTGTGTTATGATGCAGGTGGAAGAAGGCAGGACTGCAGTAGACTTGAAGGCAGTAAAAACTAGGATGACTGATTAGCATGTGATTTTAATTCTACTGGCATTTTTACTGGTACATACTGAGAGTGATAATAAAAAAAATCATTCTTACATAGAATTCTTACACGTGCACCCAAATTGTTTTGCAAAGATGGTCAGTACCGTTATTTCCATTTTACAGAAAAGGGTACAATGAGGTAATAACTCTAAGGGTCTCACTACAAACCCAGGGTTCCAGCACAGATTTTCTGACCACTGCTTATCTTTCCTGCTATGAATTCCTATATCCCAGGCTGTAGCACTGAGGACTCAGGCTCAGTAGAAGAGGATCAATTTAGGGAATATTTAAACAAACTGGTCATGCACAAGTCCAAGGAACTGGGTGTGATGAACCCACCAATGCTGACAGAGTTGGTCCATGCTATAGCTAGACTCCTCTTGATTCCAACTATTCCTTTGATGGTCTTGTGTCATTTTTCGACCTTGAGTTCTCTGGAAGTTATGGGTGTTACTTTAATCAAGTTTGTAAAACCTGTTACATTTCCACATGTTGTGTAGTTTTAAAAAGAAAAAAACTACAAAGCACAGATGTATTGTGCAGCTCACATTATAAACAATCTGGAAACAATTAAAATGTTAGTTGCATTTTCACCTTCTTTTTTTTTTTTGAGACGAAAGTCATTGTGGCTGATACTATGCTTAACTATACCAGCTGAGTTTTATATGTGGTAGAGTAACTCTTCATTTACAGCAGAATACAGAGAATTGTCCCCTTTAGATTTCCTTAGCACATTTTTATGGAACATGAGCACAAAGAAATTTGTGTACCTGTTTGTGCAAGATATCCTCTATGCTAACAAGAGTTTTCTACAGAAGCTCCCAGTTCTCTGTCCTTCTCTCTTTTTGATTTTGCTCTATTCCCTTTGTTTATCTAGGTACCTTGAAACGACCCTAACACTGGAAATGACTGGCAGAGGTATGGCACCGTCCTAAACAGCTGAAAAACATAAGGAGAAAGAGAGGCCAGGGACTGTCCTAAGGCAGTGGTTGTGTCTCTTCCTTCCTCTAATTGAAGACTTACAGAAGAAGAAAAGAGTCTACTGAAACATATTAAATGGTGCACAAACTGCAGATGATATATTGAATTGCTACTATTATTGGAATCAAATCTTGGTATTTGAACTTGAAATGGTATTTCAAGTTGCAGAGTGTGCCTGTAAAGGTCCAGCATACCAAGAAGACTGGGAAAATCCACAGTTCTGTGCCATTTAACCCAGATTGAGCCTGACAGATATCTTTCACTACTTTTTGAAAGGAAAACTGTATGGAAATATATAGACGTACAGAAGGAAAGCAGGACTCCTATGCCCTCATTCAGATTAATTTGATACTGCTCTCAGAAGCTGAATCATTTCTGTAAAACACATTTTATTTTTCAGTTAAAAGAATCGTTCATATAAAACAGAGAATTAATAATGCATTGCCCTTCTGATAGCAGACCTCTACAACAGAGTGAACTCGTGAAACAATAGATTATACCCATTGTTTCTAAGTACACTCTATTTAAAGAGGAGCACTTACTTTACATTGCAGAGGCAATAAAACAAATATAAAGGTGATTTACCAAAGCAGAAATCTCTACTCCAGATAAGATGGTATTAGGCATCCCGCATTTATGTGGGTTTATTTAGTGCCTTTGGACACAAACATATTGAAGCTGGCAAACTGTGAGACAAAAATTTCAGTCAGGGGTTCTTCTTTCAAGTCTGAAGCTCTCTACTATGAAAGAGTGACAGAAAATATGGTCAGCAGAGGATCTAACCAGAAAAGCTAGAGGGCTGTAACCTCCTTCATCCATGTCACCAGGGTCAGCATGCATTACATGCCACATGACTGGCAGCAGTCCAAATAACCCCACCTAAAGAACATAACTGCATTTATTCCCTAGGTTACCTAGATATCTGGCACACTATTTATGGAATATTCACTTGAGGAAACAGAGATTTCAGAGCAGGAACAAGCACAAGGAAAACAAAGTCTTGCCTTTCATGTGCAATTACACTGCAATTTCAACTTTTGCCTACTTACCATCACTTTGTATTTCTGTATTCTTCACCTCTCATCTTTCAGTGGTGTTTTAAACAGTAGGTCAGTACTTCTGAGTTTATCAGCCAGAATGGTGAGCAAGGCAAACTCTAATCCAAATGAAAATGGGTTCAGTGAAGGATAGGATTATCTATTACTTTCTTCAAACCATATTAGCCATAACTTGAGACCTAATTCTTTTCCTTGCTGTCTTTATATTGCTCTTGCATATATATATCAATGGGACTATCACATATAATGATATATATATATATTTAATGATGGAATTTTTTTAAAACTTCCACAAGGACTTTAGAGCTTTAACCAGCCAAGAGGGATTCTAAAAGACTTTATTGGCTCATTGAGGAGCTAATCATGTAATGGAACAGACTTCAACAGCCCCTACATTGAGTGTTTTGAGTAGAATCTGCCTTCAGTGGAAATTGAAAGAACATTTCAAGAAATGTGAGGAGGCACAAAAGCAGCAGGAAACAAACAAACAACAACAACAACAACAACTAAAACTTTAAAACCATGCAAGAATAAAACCATATGTTTTTGACTCTTAAAATTAATAAAGGCAAGAAGCTAACTCCTAGAGTTGAAGAGAGACCTTTTGTATGTGATAGTGGTCTGAACTGATGCATACTTCTGTATGGTTTCATTTACAATAGTCTGAAGATAGTTCATGATTTACTGAGGAATGCCACTTTTCTTGATACATGTTTATTGGTATGACCCTTAGTCAGTTATTCACAGACAATTATGAAAAGATACATAAGTACCTAAAAAAAATTATAAGGCCTATGTAAAGGACATTTCTCTTCAAAGCCTCTCAGACTACACACAGGATCTATTTCCAGTCCTGGAACAACGCCCCTAGAAAGCTGTACCATACAGAGAAGGTTGGATGCAAAAACCTCCTGTAATAAAGGGTGAACACAGAGGAGGACGCTGGCAGGCTGCTGTGGAATCACTGTTACTTCACACACTGTGGTGAAACTAATTTACCAGCCACTGTTGGGAGTCCATCTAACTGAGCAACTACAGGTGGAAGAGAAGACATGACAAGCAGACTGTCAATCTTTGAACTTCAGGGTACTGAGCTACTGTACAGCACAAAAGGACACAGATTTCCCCACTAGTGAAAATATTGTCAAACCTTGACGACATGCAATAGAAATATGAAATATCTCCATACCTCCTACCTTAAGAATGGCAAAGGGTTGAAGTAATATGTACTGTCCCAACACTTCCAGTGACACCTGGTGGCCATTCTTTCACTCTAACGTGAGTTGTGGTTTATAGCTGCAGTTGAATACAGTAGGTGGGATTCAGTCTACAGACATTTGAGATGCCTTAGGCTTTTCAACACATCTACATGGGTCTGGCAGAAATGACACTGGACCTGGTATAGGAGACTGGTACCCTGCATAAGATGTAGCTGGAAGCCAGCTGAGATACTTAGGGCATCTCAAATGATAGAACATGTACAAATGTTTGGACAACTGAATCATACCCAGTAGGTCTAGACAGGAATATTACAGGAGTTCACAAAACTTGAAGAGCACAGACTCATTTGGTTTTTTTTGTTTGTTTGTTTTCAAAGGATTATGTTATTCTATGCAATTAGTTTCCCTCTTTGGTTCAACCCTATCTTGGTTCAACTTCCCTCAACCACCATGCCCGCACCCTTTCTGTAAAGCCCAGACTAAAAAGCAAAATTTTAAAGTGTTAATTTTTGTATCTCTTTCATTCTTTCAGAGTCTTGACTGCCATGATATGGAAACTCTCTATTTTCTGTAGAAGTGTAGAGACATAGGAGTAGAAATAACCATAGTTCTAAAATAAAAAGGCTGGTAGATTTTCTTTCATTTAGTTTTGGTAGTTCACATAAACAGTAAACTCGTAAAATCAGGAATTAGTCATGTAGACTGTGCGACTGTCCAGAATAAAAGGAACACTGGAGTAGAAAGATGGATTACATGACCTTTCACAGTTCCTCCTAGCATTATTTTCTTTAGTTCAAATAAATGGCATAATCGAATGTGGCAAGATTCACATTAGTCAAATAGTGTCATTGTCTTTCAGTGATTGGAAATTTTTAGAGGAAAAAATGAACAGTGCTGTTAATATCTCCTGATCATTATTTAGAATCTACAAACACATTTGTGTTAAAATGCTGACTCCATTACTTCAGTGAGATCAAGATCCCACCTCCATTTCCTCTTTCATGTTCACTTATCATGCACTTAAACTTTGGGAGAAATCAAATAATTATTCAAAATTATTTTAAAAATTCAAGCAGGTACTATCTGAATATTTCTGGTCTGTTTCACACCAAAGCATAATTTTGCTCTTCTGTCTTTAGATAGTTATTGTGTCATCTTTCTTTGTCTCTTCTGCTTGGTTATGTGCATTAGTCATTCTTACCTTTTAAATAAGAACAGGTCTTCTGTCTTGATGATTAATGCCTCTTATCTTCAATAACAGCACTGGGGATGCTAAAGGCCTCATCAGACTAATTAGTAAGAATGCCCCTGAGCCAGCTACAAGGCCTCAGTACAGATCTGCCCTGAGTTCACAGAACTGCTATGCTTGATCCTTTTAGTTATTACTTCTAAGAAATACCTGGACATTCAGTTGAGATCACAGACACAGCATTCAATGCCTTGAGAATGTCATCTTTGCCAGGATTTTTGCCCAGATAGATAACTGATTTTAATGTAGTGATTTCATCACAGTTCTCAATAATGTAAACTGCCCAGTTACAGCTGATTACACAATAATGTAACAAATATTGACCAAAGAAGAAAAGGAGATAATTCTGAGACAAAATAAAATGGTTTAATTAATACATTCAACAGAAAAGAAATGAAGATAATAATAACTTCCTGCCAGAGTTCTATTTTTTGTCCTACAGGAAGAAATAAGTGAGGCCATAGCAGCTGATCTATTTCTGTCATTGGTTTAAGAAAGGCCTCAATGTTAAAATGATATTTTTTGTCCTTGTATTATGCTTTACTAACTTTTCTAAGTTTGAGCCAAGCTGACATTCCTTCTTTTACTTTAGTTTTATTATTCCTGAAGTACTGTTGTTCCTGATTTAAGTTGGCATACAGAAAAAAAATACAGAATCATTTAGGTTGGAAGAGACCTCCAAGATCACCCAGTCCAACCTATGACCTAACTCTAACAAGGCCCACACTAAACCATATCTCTAAGCTCAACATCTAAAGGTCTTTTGAATACCTCCAGGGATGGTGACTCAACCACTTCCCTGGGCAGCCTGTTACAATGCCTAACAAGCCTTTCAGCGAAGAATTTTTTTCCTAATATCC
>VXAA01003422.1:369-15006 GCA_013399115.1 Anseranas semipalmata
CTGGAGCACCTCTGCTGTGAAGAGAGGCTGAGAGAGCTGGGGGCGTTTAGCCTGGAGAAGGCTCTGGGGGGACCTTACTGCAGCCTTTCAACATATAAAGGGGGCTTGTAAGAAAGAAGGGAGACTTTTTACCAGGGCCTGTAGAGATGGGACAAGGGGTAATGGCTTTAAACTAAAAGAAGGTAGGTTTAGATTAGATACAAGGAAGAAATGTTTCATTGTGAGGGCGGCAAGACCCTGGCCCAGGCTGCCCAGAGGAGCTGTGGGTGCCCCATCCCTGGCAGTGCCCAAGGCCAGGCTGGATGGGGCTGTGGGCAGCCTGGGCTGGTGGCAGGGGGCCCTGCATGTGACAGGGGGCCCTGCATGTGACAGGGGGCTGGAACCAGATGGGCTCTGAGGTCCCTTCCAACCCAAACCATTCTGCAAGTCTCTTGTTCCATGATTCTATGATCTGAGCCCGGGAGGTTTTCTTGAAGTAAAGTCAGTGACTATAAACGTCAGAGAAGATAACCACTGTTCTCTTCTTTCACTAAGCTGGATTGTTTACCACATCTGTATTTCAAATAATAATTGTGCTGGAGCCAACATCAGTAGGGACTCTCTATTAATGAATATAGAGATCAGATAAACAACCGTACCAAAGATTAATTTTACAAGTAAACTTCAGCATTACCATTTCCTACAAAAATAAAAGATGCATTAAACAATGTCTCAAAAGATTTTGCAGGTATCAGAAGTAAAAATCCAGGCACTACTTTCAGCAATGATCAATTGTGGTTTTATGTGATCGCTACTGAACAGTGCAAAAGAACCGTTCAAAAGAAGCTTTGCTATACTTCATGGATAACATTTCATCATTTGCAATAAGTATATAAATAATCTATACTAACATTGCCCCAAGAATAATCAGAACTTGATGCTAGTCAGAATAAAAACAAGTCTGATTACTCAATCTGGCTTGTACCGAAATGTTTGATCTTTATTAGAGTTGCATATTTTACAATAAGCAATGATGGAATGCAGGAAAGTATTGTGTACATGTTTCGCTGATCCATTTCAAAACTCAGCCTGTTCCAAGAAGTTGCACCTGTTGCAGGTATTTGACTGAAATATCCAAACACGTGTAAGAGATGTGCACACAGACCTGCTTCTCAGCGGATGGGACAAGCAACCTTCCATCCAAAGCATCTTCTCAGCTTGAAGCAACCCAGCGTGGATCTCTGCACTGCCTCAGTGTTCCATCCACGTGGGCACCGTTTGCTTCTCTGGGCACTGATTAATCCCCAGATTCGGAACTAGGATCTACCTTCTCGATCAGAAAACTAAATTTAGCTTTAGACTGTTTTTCATTGCTACATTATGTATTCTTCAGCATATTCAGTGTCTTAAAAATCTACTCATCATAAAGCAAAAGTTTGGCTACTAAACTGTTTTCATATTTTCTCTCCAAGTTTTTCTGATCCTAAATGCTAGCATTTAAGTCACCCATAAAACTCAAACAAAAGGTCACAGTTTTCAACTTCCTTCTTCCAAATAAAAAAATAAAAAAATAATAAAAAAAAAGGACAAAAGAGAAAACCCCATAGCTGTATACTCATCTAAGCTCACTACCAGAGCAGAAGCACAAGACACCACGTCTATCTTTCCTTCTAAGCAAGTGTTTCAAATTTGAAGGAAATCAGAAAAGGAGCAAGAAAAACAAGTCATAGCACAGCTGAAAGGAAGAGAAGATTCTGGAACCCATACAACAGAGAGTGTGCTGAATCAGAAGCTCATCTTTGCCACTTACTTTGGGGTGAATAGGGTACAGTAGTGCAGAAACAATTTCTACTTTGCCCTTGGCTCAGCACAAAAATAGCCTAACGATCTGCACATGGTTTCACAAAGCACAATTGCCTTTACTATCTCTCACTTTTGTTCTGTAAAGCTTTAAATACAAGACTTGTGACTTCTCTACATTATTCTTTCCCAGTATCAACATTTATTAATTGTCAATTTACTTTATACTAAGAATTGTTGGCATAGACATTATTATCTGATCAGTAAAAGGTTACATGTATTATTAGTGGTATATCTCAAGCAACTTGCATCAAGATTATTAGCATTTGTACTTTATCAAAACCAATGTACTTTAACCAAGATCAAAGCCCCTGTGTCAGCAGAACCCAACAGAAATTTAAGATAGTTCTGCCTGACCACAGGGGCGAAGCATCACTGATTCCCACTTTACAAGTGGAGAATTCTGACACAGTAATCAAGTGATCTTGCCTGAGGAAACCAGGGATGCGGTTAGAGAGATTAGATTGAAATCTATAATCCCTGACACCTTGTTAAGTACTCAGAAGACAAGATGGTGCCGAATAGTGGATCTCTTCACCTTTCTTTATGAAAAGTATCATCTCTTGAAATGAAATGGGTATGAATTCATTATTTTGCTAGGTGACTTCTACTATTGACTTTGTATTATACTTCTAAAGCTGAAACATAAAAGCCACACAAAATACGAAAACACAATGCTGCATCTCTTAACAAATGCTGTGTAGTTACAACATTTATTTTTACCCTGTGAAACTGCCCAGCCACCAGTACGAAACCCCACTTAGTACCATCCATTGTACTAAAATGGAAATTCCAGCAGACTCGATGCAGAGTATTTACAAAAAAGTTTTTGAGAAGACTACTAGCTGGACTAATCCTTGCCTTGACATTTTGGAATATGGGATTAGAACTATGTGTAATTACTTTCCCACAAGATGAAACACTGGTCAGGTGGCAGTAGAAAAGGGAAATAGGCTGCTTATCAGCAAATGCACTGAAGTCTCATTCTCATTACTTTTAACCCATCCTTTCTGTACTGTAGGTCATCTCCAAGTTCATACATGTCTTAGTGATGGAAACTCATCCTTTAGCTAGCAAATTAAAAAGGTCTTCCCATAAACTATAATGCTGCTGACTTGCACAGTGTCCTGTTTATGAATACACAAGTCTCTCGATTGTATATAAAAAGACATTCTGTACATAAAAATATACACGCACACTCGCACATACACACAGGGTAAAGAAATTATATTGATCACCAGCTGGAAATAGCGTACTTTCTTTTATCAGTATAATATAAACAAATTTCCATAACAAAATCTGCCTAAATAAGCACAAATGCTGGAATGGGACTTCATATACACTTTTCATCACAATATATTCTGTTAGCTTTCTAACAGAAATGGTTTCTTTCTGTGGTGTCAGAAGTAACATGGCACAGGTTCAAGAATCTGTAGTGTTTAGAATTAAATAACAGACCTAGCTCAATTCTTTCCTTAAACAAAAAAAAAAAAAAAAAAAAGAAAAAGAAAGAAACAAAAGAAAAAATAGGGAAAACCAAAACAAAATACCTTTCCAAAGTACTTTCAGCTACCAATACTACTCTTCTTATGAGCACTGAGTGCATAAAGCAAAGAAAAACTACATTACAGGACCAGAATACAACACATTTTGGGGGGGGGGAGAGGGAGATGGGTATGTACTTATGGGTCTATATACATATACTCATGCCATCATATTTTTGGTAATAGTTCTTCAGTTCAGTTCTTCACTCACTGAGTTTGATACTTGAATACACACTTTCCCTCACTTCCACATATAATTTCATTCTATAGGGTAGGTAGATAAGTCAGTCAGGAGCTCCTGGGATAAATGCTACTTTAACTGGGATTTTATTGCCAAATGCAATGATTTTGGTTTTGCTCCCTGAGTTCGTTCCATCCAGAGAACTGGGCTACAAGTCATCTTTCCACCTTCCTATTTCAGTAATATTTAATAGTACACATTTAACTACTACTCTGAAAAATCCCACTAGCAGAAACCAGACACATTTAAAATAATCTGAGACCAATCCTTCAGAAACAGAACTTAAATCTGCTTTGTTAATTCTATGAAAAGAATTGAATCAAAGACTAACCCTAGAATTTTTAATTCAGATACAGTTCAGAAATGTTTTATACTTTGTCAGTTATGATCTTGCAACAGAACTACAATACCAAGTACATGATACATTTCAAAACTATATTTTCCTGTCACTCAAATCAGGTGCAATATTGAGGAAACAATGTCACACTTTAAGAATATGTTGGCTACCTAGCATGTTGAGTTCTCTCATTTCCTCAGTGCAGACATCTTCAAGATCCAGAAGTCTTTCTGGAAAAATCATGACCAATGGGTCAACACAGCAGCACTTCAGAAAAACTGGACTGTAAGAGCTATCATAACTTGTATTAGAATGTATAGCTGCGCTCATTTGCAAGAAAGCAAAGCCAGATGGGGACATTTAATTTGCCTTGACTTAGCTTTGGCATTCTCTGCAAAATTCTTGTACAAATCACCTCAATACTCACTAAATGTTTTGTATAGGAAAGGACATGTTGGCATACAACACATTAATCTTCATATGTCCACTCCAATTTCGCAGTGCCAATATACACAATAAGCTCATAATGATAGAGGTTGTAACGTCCCAGCTCATAATTTATTTCTGGCAAGGGAATAAGTCAAAACTATTGGTGAAAAGAGTGTGTGTCATTGTGAATTAGATTGTAAAGATTTTCCTTCCTCCCGGTAGCATTTTACCATGAAGGCCAAGAGATTTGGGGAAAAAAAAAAAAAAAAAATCTGCCAATCAAAATGCCCAGAGCCTGGACAGCTGGTGTGGAGACATTTGAATGGACATAGAAAAATAAATCAAGAACATAGTCATAGCTCCCCTCACATGACACCCAGTTTCATACTTCCAGACGCAACTTTTATATCAACTTTCGACACATTACTTAACTTCCTGACAGTGAGAAAATGTCTACTATGACTAACCTATATAAAGGTATTTTTTAAATGTCCATGCATATGTGCATGTGAATACATTTATAGACAAATCAAAGTAACTCAAAGGGCATTCTAACATTGAGCCAGTCAACTCCCAGCCTATTGAACTTCAAGACCAAAGTCTAAGCACCTAACTCTAAGAGCAAAGAGTTCACCTTACCTATTTTTTTTTCCACTTTTAAGAAATATGTCATGAAGTGTAAAGACTTTTAGATAGCCTCATGTACATCCTAATGTAGAAGAAAGTTGAGTTACAATTCAGAACATTTTTATATCCTCTAATACATTAAAAGTTATTTTTAAAATATAGGAATTTTAAGAGATGAATTTTGATACTGAAAATTTTCCTTCCTTTTCTAAAGACACTTTCAGATGACACCATCAAATAAAACAGGATTACAATTAGTCTGTGCTGATGTCAACTGAAGAACTTCCACAAATCTTCTATGGGAGGCTGTTTTCAGTTAGAAAACTGATATAAATTTTAAATTAATTCATTTTTTCCTCTAAACTTTATCCCATATCTCTGGCTTAAAAATAAATAGTCCTTAAAACAAGATAGTAGGCACACTGTTAATACTTTATGCTCTGAAGATTAGCCATGTGTAAAATAGGTGTATGTTCATGTAATTGGTCTACAGTATTTTGCTATGTGGTTAAATGCACGATTTCCTCTAATAGAATGCCAGTGTGGTCTACATCACATTTTCTACTTCATAAAGATCAAATGAGCTGTGACCACAGCCTCCCTAACTTAATGGAAAGTTCACTCGGTGACTTCTGAGTTTAAATTTTGCCTTTCTACTATGAATCAATAGATTTAAAACACAGTAATGGATCTCTTCAAAAGGCCTAATCCCAAGAGATTAAAAAGGAAGATTTAACTCAGATTTATCACTTTTGCAGCATGATAAACTACAGTTCTTCAATCTTTGTAATATTATAAAGAATTTGAATTAATGGCAAGACACCCACACAATGCACATCATACAGCTGCCTATATATTCATGTATCTTTGCAGGTACGTACCAGCAGCTTTCAAACTGTGCTTTATGAAATACTGGAAGTAATCATTATGAAGCTATGAAGTTTTCCTGAACAGTCGTTTACTGCTCAAACTTTATCTACTCCCAACAAGCACAAGTACACAAATATCTGAAGGATAGAGTAAATCCACTTCCATGTAGGTACATATAAAGAACCAGGGAAGACACCTACCTACAACTCTTAGCAGAGATTTCTTTGCAGATATATTATCAGTCTAAAAGACTAGCAATGAAAAGAATGTGCTCTTATGTTAACAAAATACAAAGAAATTCAGAAGGACACCTAAGAAAATTGGATGTAATTAGCAAATTAGTATGTTTGAGTTCTTCACTATCATCATGGACTATTTTAGTAATTTCTTCTAGAAGCACAAAAGCAAAGAAGTACATACCTGAAATGTTAGATACAACCAAATCATTGCCTGAGAAGGTAAGGTGAGAAAGAGGGCAAAGAATGGGCAGGGAAGAAAGGGAGGCAAGAGAAGTCCAAGACTGATTCTTTTCCTCTTGTTTTTGTCTTTCATCCTGTGGACAATTCCACACTAACTGAAAATGATTTGAGCATTTGAAAATGGCTGTTTTCTTATGTAGATTTCAAAATTTTAGTTACTTTTTTTCTTTCCAAACTACTTTAACCTTACAGGAAAATGAGATGAGATGAAATAAAAGCAAGGACTACTTACCTACAGATTCCCACTATGGCCACCAGCTCTTGATATATTCTATACAGAGGAACAAAGACTTACAGAAGTCATTCCAAACTTCATCACAGGCAAGGAACAACAGAACATGAATCTAGAAGCCAAGTCCAGAAAATAAGGAGAAAAAATGCATTGTAGAACTGACAGAGCATTGGACTGACTCCCAAAGCACATCAAAAAAATTAAGCAGGAACTAATGAATAAATTCAAGTGAATTTTGTTAATGGATTAAGAAGGGGAAGTTAAATTAGCAAGCTTCAAAGAATCAAGCTAAAGATTCCGTAAGCACAGGAAGTTCATTTGGAATCAGCAGGTGTGTGGAAGCCTTTGATACTCATCTCCAGAGACCAAGACTTGCACTGTTTTGTGCACGGTTGTTAGCACAAAGGAGAAAGTAAAAAAGAGCAGCATTAAAACAGTAACAACGCAGGATGACTGTCACCTGAGGTCAAGACTAGTAGGTTTGTGTTCGAATAAGGGAAAGAACATTATTAGCATTCTTTGTGGAGCAAACTGATGATAACTAGAATTTGTATTTTAAAGACATTAACTTGCTTCAAAGGGAGGCAAGCAATGTTTACCAAAGCAATATGGCACTTGTATACCCTCTTATGAAAGATCATTTTACGAAAAATCAACTTACTTCAAATAGCAAAACCTAAAATGTGATCTGAAAGCACTAGCCTAAATGCAAAATCTGAACTAGAGAAAAAAAAAAAATCAATGTTTCCAATTTGTAAAGAAAGCACAAATCAAATATTGTTAATATGACATATAAGCACAAACTATTTATGCTACACCCATTACAGATAAATTGCTCGAATAAATTCTATTATTCTGAAAAACACTGCAAGCAACATACTGACATGTCAGAAAAGTGAAAATAATAGTGCTGACGTTACTCATACTATACGCTGTTTTCCAGCGACTCCCCATGATTTTCACTTTAAGCAGCTCTTTCAGTCCTGGTTTTGCCTCACCAAATCTAGTTTTGTTCTACATCCATTATTTAACTCAGGCGTGTATCCTACTACTTAGTACACTACTACGATAATGTCCCCATTTGTTGGGAACAAAATTTTTCTATTCTGAATTGAGGGAGTGTTTTGATGGTTTCAGCAGGTGATTGCCAACATTAGGCATGAAAACAGTGCTGACCACTGAATTCTTCTCTCCTCTCAAAGAGGGTGTAGCACCATTTGAGCACCCCTTTGAGGAAAAACTAAGGAATCCCTGACACTGCAAAAGAGGAGTGTGTTATCATGCAAACTAAAGGTCAAATCCAACACCAATGTTTCAAGGACAACAGAATGGAGAACTTGTGAAGAACTGGTTCTGTTCATAGAAGAATACAAACTGGTACCAACACCGCATCTCACCCTGAGGTATCATACATTCCAGGTACCACCCGTATTAGCAGACTGACAAAATTCAAGCCACTACTTCTTTCTGCCCTTCTTCACAATTAGTCTGTATAAAAAATGCTTAGCATTATTTTGGTCATCAAATTCCGGATTAACGTAAACAGATGCTTTCTGTTCCATTTCCCACTGATCAATCCAGACACCTCGTGTCTCAGTCGGACAGCTGAAAAATACTTCAGTTTAATAGCTTTTGAGAGCAGATATAGAATGAACTATAACTAAGGACAGTGCATAAATACCTACATCATGGAAATTATCATTGCAAATGTATCTTTCTCACAACCTCAGAATAGTAAACAGATAGGCACAGGCTTGCTGAAAGATACTTCCCCTGGGGACTGTTTCTCTCCAAAGGCTGTGGAGAGTTAGAGTAACACGGAAAACAGAATGAAGCAGCTGCCACCCACATTATTTTTTGGCTAGAACTTCAGCAGCAGCTACATTTATTCGTCATGAATGTTCCTGAACAAAACATCCCTCAATTTTTTCTTCCAAGATTGAACATTTAAGGGCTACATTTTCAATATGACACTACTTATAAAAACTTACTTCAGGTTATTAATTCCACTTACCAAAATTGCCTCATCTACTCAAACACTGTTTTATTCTATACAACCATTAAAAATGCATTGCAAATTGAGAAGTAAATAATCCAGCTACCAGTGAAATACCGTCAGTTTAGTACTTCGTAACTAGGATAAGCATTGTTGAATATAAAACTCATTCACAAGTTACTTCACTTTTTTTATTGCTTTTCCTACAACTTTCAGGGAGTGAATATGGGCCTGGCAGCTCATCTTCCCTACTAAAATAAATGTAAATACCTGCACATATACTTATAAATCCCACCAAGGTAAACAGGACTGCAGAGTAACAGAGGCCAAAAGGATGGATCTGTGGAGGTCAATTAGCCTTGCCTCTTGCTCGAATCAGAGTCACCTTCAAAATGAGAATGTTTCTCATGGTCTTGTCTGGTTGTGTCTTCAGTATCTCCAAAGATGGAAGGCCCACAACTTCTGAGAAACCTGTTCCAGTACCAAACAATTCTCATTGTGAAAATTTGTTTTCCCGTTTACAACGAGCACTTGCCTTAGTGCCACTTGCAGCCATTGCCTCTCATCCTTTTGCTCTGCACCTCAAAGACCCAGGGTCCTAATTCTTCTCTACGATCCCCCTCAGGTAGTGGCTGACAGCAGTGCTCACCCGTTATCTGCTTGTACATTACTGGCTCCAGCCTCCAGTCAATGCCTTTCTCGTCCTGGAAGGCCCACACTGATCATGCCTTCAGGAGTCTACAAAAAACACAATTCATACTAATCAATCACACTAATCATACTAATTACACCTCCAAGTCCTACAAGGGAATCACTATTTAAGCATTAATGTCAGCAACATGGGAGCTGTACCGGGTTTACCTGGCAAGGTTTTGGCAGCTGGAGGGGCCGCAGGGGCGGCCTCTGTGAGAAGAGACCAGGGGCTTGACCCCATGTCGGGCGCAGCTAGTGCCAGCCGGCTCCAAAACAAACCCACGGCTGACCAAAGCCGAGCCAGTCACCAATGCCGGTGGCACCTCTGTGAGAGCGTATTTAACAAAGGGTGAAAACCACCGTGTAGCAGCTGTGAGAGAGAGGAGCGAGAAAAATGTGAGAGAAAGAACCCTGCAGACACCAGGGTCGGCGAAGGGAGGGTGGTGGGAAGGAGGTGCTCCATGCGCTGGAGCAGAGATTCCCCTGCACATGTGGGGAAGACCCGGTGGAGCAGGCTGTCGGCCTGCGGGGGAGCCCGGGCCAGAGCAAGACAACGTGGCCTGAAGGAGGCTGCGGCCTGTGGAGAGCCCCCGCAGGAACGAGTTCCTGGCGGAGCTGCAGCCCGGGGAGAGGAGCCCACGCAGCGCCAGGCTTCCTGACAGGAATTTCGGGTGTCCCAGAACCTCTGAGGATGATTATTAAGCTTCTGTTCAATTATTAATAGAAATTATCTAGACTACAGAATATTAGACGTACTGCCCCTGGATTTCAGCTTCAACCACTTTTCAGCTGTTCTGAAGATTTACTGAAAAGAAGCATTGAAAGATCCCTCTTATTGATTCTATTATCAGGCAGTTCCCCTACCCTTAGCCTTATGGATAAAACCATGTTTAATGGCCCCATCTTAATTACTAGGACTGGCTGGGGATGGTGAGTAGCTAAAGGACAAAGCAGTGACTGTGAAGGACATTTCTAATCTTATCACAGGTTCCTCTGGAAAAAGAAATACAACATCTATCTCCACCCTAGTCATTAGTCAGATATAAACAGCTATTTGACTTGACATGGTTATATGCCCTATTATCACAGTCTACGCTCTCGCTTTATGCAGTTTATCGGAAGATGGATGACGGCCCACTACCAATTCCAGTTAATGGGGTTAGACATATTTCCAAACAATATGTGCATAGTAAACGTATCTACATGTGAACAGGGAATGATTCACTGCACTAGCCTTGTATATAAGAAATGAACATGAAAAGAGGAACTTTTCTAACAGAAAATAAATCCATTTCTCCTTGCGCAACTCTTATAAGGACCAGTGTGTGTAAAGCTTTTTCTTCTTCTTGATTTTTGAACTCACTTGCCAACTACTACTATTAAAAACAAACAATGTTTGTTTCATCGCTCCCCTTTGGCTTCAGTTCTCTTACAGGAAAGCTACATATTCCAGTCTTCTTCCTTCCTTGCTTGCCCTGCAGCCACTCCACCTCCTGTGCCTTGCCTACACCACCTCTTGTTGCCAGAGCCTTGCTCTGCGTGCCCACGCAGCTGTTTCTCAGAGCTCCAGAAGAGGAGCTTTCCAAGCAAGAACCGATGCGCTGCAAACTGAATGAACCCAACAGAAATACAAGGCAACTAAAGACTCCCAGCCTCCGCAGGCCTTTTAGGATCCGTGAAGAATCATAAAAACAGAACCAGTTCACTCAACGTCCCTTCGATGTTACAGTCTACGCAAACGCCTTGTCCTGTTCATTCATGCTTCTGCAACAGTATTTCCAGTCTTCAGGACTACTACACTTAAGTCCTCGTCAATCTTCCTCATTTGTTTTTCTGTCTTAGCACGTATTACCTTCGTTTGTTTCAGACGTTTTCAGTGACCTTACCTCACAAGAAGTATTTTGCATTTGCACAAGGCTGTCCTCAGCTGTGTTGGTGTAAATGGCTAGTGACAACTCTGACACTGTCGGATACCCTGCCTGGACTCCACCAGCTTCTTCAACAGCACAGATCCCCTGTAAATCCAAGATCGTACCTACCAAACCCAAACAGATGCATCAAATTTCAGGCACTACGCATTGTATGTAATTATCGAAGTATATGCCTTGCACTGGTTTCCAGTAAGCCACATACAGACAGAATCACTTCCACATTTTGGGCTGTCATATTGCATAAGACATGACACCTTAAGGAGCTTTATCCAACGTCCAAGGAAGCAACTAACTTCTCATATAGCATTAAAGACCATGGAAAGTAGAAAACACTTTACATATAAAGCTGTATGGACAATTATTTTCCAGCTGTCACTTTCGTTTCTCTATTCAGAAATATGTAAGCATTTTGCATTGATTTCAATTATTTCAAACATTAACTCTGCTGATGTTTTAGCTATGCTATTAAACAGCAAACAGGTATCAGCAAGTTTCAAATATAAAAAGCTCATTTTAAATATAAAAGGCATCCCAAGCTTTTTCCTGTCAAGCTATTAAGTCCTTTGCATAGCAACTGTAGTAATATCCTACTGAAATAAAGAAAACCAAGACAATGGTAACTGTTTATTGATACTCTACAAGCTTCTCTTCCATAGTGCTTTAAAAAATACATTTTGCTTACTAAGAAATATGCAAGGTACAGGCTTGCAAGATGCATCATTTGTACCTTGGTGCATAATTACAGCTGTTCCTTACAAAAAAGTTAATCACAACCTTGTTTATTCATATGACAACTGTGGCATCACAATTAGCTTCCTAACAAGCCCCTTCCCTCATATCAGAAATCTAGAGTCACACGTATCTATCAGAAGCCTCAATAACACGCATGAATACACAACAAAAAGAACCTAGTATAGTCCAAATAAATGTAATTAAATATATTTACAATGTGGGCAAAACCTGTTACTTAACCTGGGAATTCAACCCCCCTTCAACATAAAGAATTTTAACTTAAAAACGATTTTTTAACTGTTTATAAAAACATAATGCTTAAGTGAAAATACTACCTAAAATGTTCTGTGTTATTTGCATTCTAAAACCATTTCATGTTTTAAAGATTCAACTTTTTTTTTTTTTTTAAACTGATTTTATTCAGAAAATTTGTATATAACAGAAATTGAAAATCTAGACGGACATAGTAAGCCAGATTATGAGCTCTCTTTTGAAACCCTGGGTCAACAGTAACTTCACTTACTGTATGCCCGAAAGACATGCAGCACATCTTCTAAAATACAAATTATGGAAAAGATGAAGAGCCCATTCTGCTTGGGCTCTTGGCCATAACACTATTTACTTTTTTTGAAAAGGGAAAAAAAGCCAAAGCAAAATCTAAGCAATGAAAACTACAGTAATAAAGGTGCCAGCTAAAAATTTTAGTAGGTATACAATGTATTTGTTTTGATTTTAAAATTGAATAGGCAAACTAAAAATATGGATATTATTTCATTTTGATACACATAAATCCAGTGCATCTATTTTCATGACTACAGTATGTTTCAGAAATAGCAACCCATCAAAGTAGTAAAAGAAGTTTGATAGGGATGAAACTTTAGAACACAAAATTTGTGCGGAAAAGTAAACCTGCAATTGTCTTTTAAACCTTCAACTACGATCCATATAAATCCACAGGCACTGTGATCTATTATAAATTTTAGTATGTGCCACAGAATGCTTTATCACAATTTAATACTGCGACTGGAAATACGTGATGATTTTCCCTTGACACACCAATTTCTTTCCCAAATAATGTTTTGTATTTCACATCCACAAAAACACACATTTCGTTGACATTTCCCCTTTTTTGTCAGAAGAAGGTAGATGTAAGAAAGTAAGTTCCTAAAACTATAATTACAGGTGGCACTAGAAGTAACAAAGTGATGCTTTCGTGACAATCATACAAGCACATTTCTCCCTCTGTCATATAAACTATAAAGCAGGCTGCCAGGAAAGGGCTCACAAAAGGCACTGTGAAAGTGGTAACGTTTTTATACGTATAACCTCTGCAGAACTAAGACAGGCTGAAGTGACTGATTCAGTGAATACGCTATCATAGAGATTTCCCATAGCGTGGCAACAAATCCACAAGGGTAATCTAAGTGGCACTGGAAAAGCATGCCTTTTAAACTTCTAAATAAAGATATTCAGAAGCTCCTGTAATTGCCTGGACTCTCTGGAGTTGCTTCAGAAGACAAATTCTGTCACAGGGTTCTCTCTCAGTGACGGGTCACCCCAAAGACTTAACAGAGGGAGACAGCAAGTCCATTAGCCCCAGTGACCAAATCCAGGACCAGCCTGACATCTAGATGCACGAGGAGAAAGGTGTCAGAAAATTAACCAGCCTTTAACTGCGCAAAGCCTAGGGCCTAGAAGTGGAAAGACGTGAAATGAAATTGGATATCAATCTACTAGTGGCAACCCTGAATTGGCTTGTAACACCAAGTAAAAGAGAACAGACGGAGCAAGTAAAATACAAGCTCAAGTAACCTGTCCAGTAAGTCACTGGAAAAAGCAAGTCCTGTAATGCCAGTAAGCCTCGGGAGACAAGTTCATTAAGCTTCTAACCCCCAGAAGGAGGGGCTGGACATCATAATGCTAGCTTCTTGCCAACACTGCACACCTTATCAAGCATTCAGATTTTAGAATGGCAAGCACACATGTACATCTAAATATACAGTGTAGGGTCAATATAGGTTGTAGTGCCACCTTACTTATCCTCGCATTATTTTGCATGACCCCTCCCCCTCCAGCCCAAGATCTCAAATCCCACATCTAACTTCCAAAGAAAACAGAAATGCAATGCAGGCAGCACTTGGAAGAACAAGCCAGAGTAAGTTCTGGCCTACAAAACACAGCATCTCTTTAAAACCACAAAATAAGACTATAAAGGGATATTCCAAGACAGGCACTTTTAACTCAGACTCAGGTTAACGTTCTCCACTGGGAGTATTAGCAGCTAATTGGGAATAAACTAACTGACTTAATTCTGATATATTGCACCATCTGTAAAGTACAGGTTATAATTGATAGGCCAGCTGGATGTCAAACAAGGTACAGTATGTGAAATATTGTACTATATTAGTCATTATTCCTCTGCAAGTGGTTCCTTCTATTAAAGTTTAAAGTGTCCTTTCCACTAAATGGACATTGTTTTGTACTTCTTTGTTAATTAACGCACCAGGAAATAGGTCACAGCTTTCAGTGCTTAAGACTACCACTTTGAAAACCCCCTTGTCATCTCTCCCCACTGCAGAGCACAGGAAATGAGGTCGTGGAGATGCTCATTACCATGACCTTCTGCAAACACATGACTAAGTTAGAATTCTTATACCAGCTCTGAAAAACTGCAAAAAAAAAAAAAA
>VXAA01003422.1:18242-53972 GCA_013399115.1 Anseranas semipalmata
AAAAAAAACTTGTGAAAATAAGATCAAGAAAGCAAGATTGGGAAAGCGCATTTCTCAGGTTTGATCAATCTGGGGGACAACGTTTAAGCTCCTGTTCTGGACTAAGGCAGGGATGAATGGGCGATAGGGGAAAAGCGTGACAGAAAGGCTCAGGAGAAGAAAGAAAAGGAAGGACAATTTTTGGGGGGGAAGGTGAGCAATAGAACGAAACAGAGAACAGAACAAACCCAGCTGAGAATAACATTTTTTATTTTAAGAGACCCTTGGTTATGCCTTGGCTCAGTTTTATCTGCAGGATATATCATATCTCAAATTTTCCTGCAGTAGCCTTTTGATGAGGTAGCACAGTAATAAATGAGAAGACAATTTGATGTGCCGAACTTTTACTGCTATCCAGGAATAAAAGGATTTCCAGCTCCCTGCCTGAGTGTGCAGCAGGGACAGCTGGAGCGGGGATGGAGAACGCTCCCACCAAAACAGGGATAGCTGCGGATTTGCCACGTGAGCATCCTCAGCAGCAAGACAGAGCAGCACGCAGTACATGCAAGAATTAAACTGTCATTAAGAATGGATATTAAGCTGGCTTGCCATCCTCAAAAAAAGTGGGGGATACGTACACACTGTTTTCACAAGTGCTGAGAATTCACAAGTGTTCGAATCACTGGAGAAGGCGGGTGCTCGGAAGCAAGCCTTTTAAGGCCGAGGAAGCAGTGTGAGCAGCTGTGCGGGCACTCGGCAGGGTTTGGCAAGGCTAACCCACCACGGTCACCTTTATCGCTGTTTATCCTAAAGATGCTGTCTAAATTTACATTTGCTTTTGCCACACTATTCCCACTATAAAGTAATGAGAATTACCCAATTTTCATTGATCGAGTTTGTGAGGGTTTTATTTAAATGTGTTTAACTGACAGATGCTTTTGATAAAGAAAAGCTTTGCACATGGTTATTTCAGCAATAGAAATTGTTGAGATGTGCCTATTTATCAGGCTCTAAGACAATTCTGCATTTAAAAAAAGTAAATTGAAACATTTTGTTAAAATTGAGCCTTTTTACAACAATGTACAAGTGCATTATAGCTCTAAAGATAAATAGTGCTTTTGTAACGTGCAATCCACAACAGAGTGCCTAGAGTACGACTGCATTTGCTCTGCTGACTTCTTTGCTACTCACACTAATGCTTTCCCCATTACTACCAGGATTTTCTTCATCTAAAGGAGGCATGTAGTGACACTGAGTGACAGGGCACAGTTAAGATTAGACATACAGTTTCAGATGAAACTTCTGCTGCCTTTAGAGAAAGAGTATAAAGAAATTGCATGAGTAAAATACAAGATTTTGTCACATAATGAAAGGACACATTTAATGACTACTACCATGCCTGTGAGCATGGGATGGTGCTGATTTACAGCTGCGTTATCGGACATCTGTTTTGCACAACCTGCCCAAAATTATTGTGGTTTCCTATGCCAGGAGTGAGGGAGTAATAGCTACCAAGCTCTTCACGGGTATGTATCCTCGTAAGCTGCTTCTTGCACCAAGAACTTCCCTGTTTAAAGAACCTTGAACCTTTTGCAGATAAGTAGTACTTAGATAGAGGTCTCTCAACCTCTTAGTGCTTTTTTATTATTATTATTATTATTATTATTAAAAGGACTGGAATACCCCCTTGGAGATACTACCTAACGCAAAAGCCGTAAGTGCTAACTATAGAGTAGTTGTGAATATAGAAACGAGACCTGACAGACCAACTGGCAAGACCATACAGTACATGATTTCTCAGATTTTTCCATGCGTTTAAAAAATTTTATACCAACTTAGGAAAATATATAAACCAGAAAATTTTTAAAAAGTAATTTACTGCACAAAGTATTTAAAGTTGCATAACTCTGTACGGAAAGCCAAACACTCCTTTTATTAAAACATACTTTGAAAAGTACAACTGCTTTATGCATGCGTTTAGTCTGCCTTATTTCCTACCACTTTAAGTACATGTCCAAACTAATGACATATTTATAATGATGACATATGATTTATATATTTATATATTTATTTTTTCCTTCATATTAACAAAGCTTAGTGCTGTATTCTCAGTCTTAGTATCTCCACCCATATGATTATACCATACACAATCAGTTTTGACTGCTTTTTTGAATTACTGAAAAGTACTTCTAAAGTAACTCACTGACATTAAAATGGCATACAAATTAGGAATGCAAAATTTTGAGTACTTCCACATGTGCACTTTAGCAAGGGTACTGAGTAAGAAGAGTGCATGCATGTATACATACACACACACACACACACACATTAAATAATCTATAAATCCCTGCAAATGAATACAGCTACATTTGTAAGCAATAATAAAGAATTCTTTAAAAAAATGAAAATAACAAGTAGCAAATATATGTCAAAGAAAGGTAGTTAAGCCTTAGGAAACTGACATTTTTCTTTTCAAAAATAAAAGTAATATAAAATGCTGCAATTTAAACCCCAGTGGCTCTCTGCTTGACCTGATTTATTCTAAATCTTAGACATGGTACTTTTTTCATCAGTCATAAGTAGCATTATGTATCTTCATTTTTATTGCATTGTATCTGCAGAATACAGACATCAACCTAGTAACATACATTTTTTCAAATAATTAAGTGAACCCACCATAAGGAAATCCAGAAAGAAGACAAATTTATAATGTGCTACAGAGATACAACTGCCAACAGTGCTCAACTGTGAAGTTATACAGCTGCATTTCCAAAAAAAGTAGAGTCAGCTTGGACATTATCTGGTTCTAATTTGTTCCTACTTTTCCTACTAAAATTTTAGTCTTCTATGCAATTCAGACCCTTAACATTTTGTTTAAAAATATTTGATGACCTCACCCTCCCCAGTAACATGCAAATTAAAGGCACAAGGAAGTCAAGAGTTTTTCGGTATTTTTTTTTTCTTTTGGAAGATAACCAAGTACTATAAGTGATGATAGTATTTGAGGGAGAATTAAAATTAAGCAGACTTAATTAATCTCTTGTGCTATGGCATGATGTTTCTATTCCTCTTCTACAAACAAGAGTAGCACAAAAACCCACCGCGAGGACAGCTCGTTAAAAACTACATCCAGCAGAGGGCACAAGTGTTGTTTTTATGCACTTCCCAGAACTGCAAATAGGATTTGTATAAATTGAAAGGTTAGACCACAGGATTTAAAAAGGTGCCTGATGCCAAAAAGAGATTCCAGTACCTTCAAAGTGCCATTTTTCATTTTTGTGTGAGTGCTCCTGAATTTGCTTCCAAAACTTGCAAGCTAATAGGAAATTAAAAATCAGACTATTGCTCCTTACCATTATTTTTGATCAATCAAATAACTTGATGAACACCACCATGAACAGCAACTTCCACTAACGTGTAAAGTTCAACAGCATGCATAAAAATTATTTGAAGCTCCACACAGGTTTTGAATCTAAGTGATTATTCCCATTTCTAAACCCCCAGAGAAAGCATTCTCAGATTTCATACATTTAATGAAACATGCAGAAGGCAAGAATTAACATCTTTGTACATCTACCTAGATGTACAAGGAATTCAAACCTGGAAAGACAAATTTCAGGCTTTTTTTTTTTTTTAAATCAACTCATTTTTACTTTCCCATGACTTGCAGTTCACTAATAATTAAATAATATTTTTTGGT
The DNA here is from genome assembly GCA_013399115.1 of Anseranas semipalmata. Lineage (NCBI taxonomy): Eukaryota > Metazoa > Chordata > Aves > Anseriformes > Anseranatidae > Anseranas > Anseranas semipalmata. The sequence goes on from VXAA01003422.1 coordinate 21,922, forward strand.
TGGTTGGTTTTGTTTTCAGTAACAAATGCATTATTTCTGTTCTTCCTAGTTGTCCAAGGCACTGTACACTCTATTGCTTTGAGACTAGTCTTTCTCTTCTCTCCCATTCACTTTATATTTCATCTAATGCTAACCATCAGTTCCTCTTTTTTCTTTTGCTTTCTCACTTCATCTTGTCAGTTATCTTTGCAAATTCATGTTCTGTTATCACATTAGAGGGTTTCAGGAGGTTTACACGCTTATGCATCAGTGCCCTTACAAACAAGCTTGAAATAACACTGATGTTCTAGCACAATTAAACCCATACCACAAAATGAGAACAGGCCAAGCATTTTCAGATAACAGGATTTCACAATGGTACTCAGATTTCAGTATGTCACAGATAAGTTTACAGTGAGTTGTCTTGAATCTGATTGATTTCTTTCAGAAATACAATCCTGAAAATCATGATCAAAATGCAGTATTTTCAACAAGGACAGGGATAATCAGACTGTTGCCTGCTATAAAGCAGTGTAATGACTCTCATACTCCATTTTTAAACACTACCACCTCCTGTGCTTACTAAGACTTACAAACCTTTAGAGCAAGAAATGCTAGTTGAGTTTGAGAAGCAATTCAGTGCTTTACGCCCCCTTAAGAGCATACAGTAGAAATTATTTTCTACTGCCATGCCACATCCATTTCTGTTTTGTTTTCATTTTTCATACCACCTCCTGAATTTCACATGTAAGAATACTCATTTTCCAAAGTAGATATCCATAACAGCTATAGTGGCAGCACTATCTAGTAATTAGCCTTAATTATCTGTATCAGTTAAGAGCAAGGTACAGCAGAACACATCAAGTGTTAATGGTCTGCCTGTACCATTCACAACATCCAAGACTGGCAAAGCAGTGGTGGATACCATACCCTGTAAATAGGCCTTAAATATTACAGAATTTATCACCTAATTCTATGTTGAATACCAAGTTAGACAGACATTCCTCCTCATTAAAAAAAAAAAAAATAGTACAAGTATACCAAAAAGGACAGTAGTGCTCATGCATAATTTAGCAGAAATGTTCATTTTGCTCTACTGTGCATGGGTTGCGTGTGCCACAGTGACTACAGAAGAAATCAATGTATTATTTACTATGACTACCTATGAAGACATGTCCTAGAAAAAATAAATTTGAGTATATCATAGTTGCACAGTACTTTATAGGGGATTTATACTACAACATTAGCACGTATATCTACAGGATAATTACAGACAGTTAAGGGAAGTTTATCACATTTCTTTATGGCTTAGAAAGACATCCTCTGACTAAGGTGGGAATCATCTGTGGGGGGAGTAAAGCAGCTTATGCATAAAAAAAAAAAAGAGTGCTTTTGAGTAATAGCTTAAAATGCATGTAGAAACAGGGAAGAAATTTAACAAGTATACTGAAACATTTCCACAATTACTTTCTTTCAGTGCCCGAGAGCCAACAGGTAGGCAAATAATTTCTTACTATCGAAATTATTCTTCCAACAAGTATCTACAAGGGGTCACCGCTGTTTCATGAAAACCAAAAAGATGACATTTGCTACACAGCATTAAATTTTTTTTTTTTTTTTTTTAAACAAAAGGGTTTGGTTTCATCTATTATGATCTTATAAAATAGTTCTTTATTCCTCAGATAGTTATAAACTTGGCAAGTCTCAAATGTAAAATAAGAACATAAGAAAATTCTACTTTCAAGATACCTCCCTTTTCTGTAGATTCTTTTACAGAAAGTCTGCCACCTTTAGAATGATAAATACTGCAATTTCATTACTAAAGCACAAGTGGTTAATCATGAAGCACAGAGTATGTGGTAGAGCATCATGAGCTTTAATGTATTTTTACTAAATTACACAAAGTTCTGAAGATCATACCTATGGTACCTATGACATTTAGATAAACAGAAGTGTTATTTACACTTTCAGTGTGTTTATTTTCGATTCAACAAAGCATCCAGATAAATACTTTCCAATAGGTACCTTCTTTCCTTCACAGCACACTAAAATTCAAATGTTAAACACTGGCTGTTTTTAAAAGACAATATATGTATATATTTTAAGATAATGACATACAGCTTTGCATTCCATTTTAATGTTTAGCACTGCTTTTTATTTTGGTTTTATGTGTGAGCAGTGACTAAAAGACTTAGAAAGCTTAATAGCTGCCATTTGTAAGTGTAACAATTATGATACCCAAAGGTAAACATTATCTGTTCAAAACCCATCAACCAAGGTCTTTTGCAAAATTGTGATCCTATTGTGGATGAAAACCCTTTGCTACAAGTACTTGCATTAACACTTACATAATTCTGATGAAAAACAACTTTGACATAATAGAGATTCTCTGTCAACAAGCAAAGCAAGGAAAATGTGTCAGAGCTATAATGTATTTGAAACTGGGCTTTTTACCAGCCTCCTCCATGGAGATCAGCTCTAATTTATATCTACCTCTACGGATGCTGAGGATTTTTTTTCTAGGATGTAATATAAACAAAGTATTTTTTTTTTTCAAAACTTTTAAGAATATTAACTGTTGGAAATTATTCTGAGGAGGGGATGGAAGTTACTCTTCTGAGTAACTTCTCTTTGTCATGTTTCTTTATAGTCTAACATTACTACTTAGGATATCTAATGTAGGCAAAGATACCTTAACTCAGATACTGAACTGACTTTCCTATACAAGAACCATCTCACCGTTTATAATACAGTGCTTTTTTTAAAATGCTGCAACTTCTTTCTGATGAAGGGCATTACACTGTAAATATTACATGTATAAAGATATATAATGCTGCTGAAAGAATTACCTGGAAATATTTAAGTAAATTCCTTACAAAACCCAGAACCTAGTTCCTAAATTCTGTCAGACTGAAGGACAAGGAATTTCAGCTTGCCAGGCTATCTCAGAAATTAAGTATTCCCTGCTTTCTCTACCAGAAAGTTTCAGAAAGACTACATTTTGCTGAACTCTACAATCCACTTGCTGGTTGCTGCTTTAACTTTACAGGATTTTATTGCATTTTCAAGCAAAATACAACTACTAAGAAAATGGAACACAGCACGCTACAGGGTTAAAGCAACTTTCCAGTTCCGCATCCAGAACACAAAGATGTTGGTGAAACAATACTGCAAAGTACTGCCAAAGACAGTAAAGTAATAATTTAACAAGCAAATAGCTAAAATACAATACTGTTAGGGCTATGCATTTCTGTAATGGAGAAATGAACTCACACTTTGTAGCCTGACAAATTAAGGGATTTAATTTAGTTTTAAAGTCATTAAAATACATTAGCTTGCCTGTCTCAGGACAATTTCTAGAGTAGCTTCCTTTAAACAACTGACAAACACGACCTGTTGTTCTAGAGGAGTTAAGACCAGCATTCAAATGTCTCACCCCAGAGCGCACACAGCCATTTAGATATTTACATCTACCTAAAAAGAAAAGCATGGAAGAAATCACAGATCAACCAATCTATCCCATTAGAGCCACCATTTCTTTTCATCCCCACTAGTACCAGGAGATATTTTCAATCTCATGGAGTAATATTTCTAAGGTAATTAGGTTCATGACCTGCCACAGGGAGCAATTTCTTCCACTAACTCCCCTGGACAACAGAGACAGCAGGAACACGCTAGAGGGGCCTCCAAATTTGGACCCAAACTTGAGCTGATCTGACAGCTGGAGCTGTCTTCTGGATTATGGCAGCATTCTTTACGTACCTTGCAGTAAGCAGTCATTTGGGCATTTCAGGGGTCACTTAAGATTCCTCTAGGTATGTTCTGATGAACTATAGCCAACAGAATTCTTTAAAAATCAGCTTTCAGATTCTTTTTCCTACAGGTCAGTTATCAAAAACTATCAATTACTTGCAAGCTTATCTTAGACAACATTAGCTTGTAATTCACACTTTTAACACAGCACATGATTTTATTAGTGTATTCTATCAGTTTTGATGGAGGCTGAAGCCTTCAGGGTGAAATCTTTTTCTCCTCTAATAAAGGTTATTAAGAACTTAAATACGACTTGAGAGTGAGGATAATTTACACACCAAAGTAATGGCTATACATATTTCTCAACAGTAGTTCATTAGCAGGCCGATACTCAGTCAACTGGATTAAAGTTTCACATTCATTTGACTAAATAGCTTTCTACCCAGCTCCTAAAAACCCCAACCAAAAATCTAAGCCCCTATTTAAATTGTAGGACCTAGAGTAGGAAAGAAGTGTAAAACCATGCACTTCACCCAATATCTTTGTGTTTACAAACAGCTGTAGTCAGAAATAAAATGGCAGAGCAGAGAATCTGCAAACATACCCTCATGTACTACAGCATTTTCCAAACTCTAATTAATTAGAGCAAATATGCCTATGGACTTTAGCACCTGTACTAGCAGTGCCAAGGCCTCGCAGCCAGTTCCATAGCAGCCATCAGACAGATGCCCGACCAGCCTCCCTTTCCCTCAGAGCTGGACTTATGCCCACCCCGTGGCCTGTATTGTGCCATACCAATAGTGCCCAAACCAGCGAGCACGCAAAGTTAGTTGCATACATGCTTGAGAAGCCCCAAAGGCTTGTTTATGCCAACTTACTGCACACTCCCTCAAATTCTTGATGATATGATGAGACCGGAATCTACAGCAGCGGCATCTTAAGGAATTATGCCCCATGCATCAACTAAATATTTGTTCCCGTTTTATTAGTTTTGTAAAACAATAAACTGAAAAAAATCCAGCAGTTCATTTAAATGATCTACATAGTAAAATTATGGCCAGCAGCCAATATGAAGTGAACTGATTATGCTGAAGAGGTATCTGGGGTCCTTTATATTCTCTACTTTGCGAGCCTTGGAGTGGTTTAATGAAAAAATTCTGTGGCATGTGAATCATTAAGCAGGAAAAAAATTACTAAAAGCTGATTACATTATCAAATTCTAAAACTGCACCAAGTTATATAAAAAAATTATTTACACTGATATGATGGAACATGTATCAGTTTCACTTTACAGTAACTTGCACTTCCTTTTTCATACACTGAAAAATGAATCTCAAGGCATGTATAACTCAAGGCAACAGTACTAAGGAAACTAAAAGCCATTTCATTTCTGGATCATTTGTTTGCAGTAAGGTTAGATAAAGCAGGGTTCAATGCTAATAAATAAGGACTCCATCTGCTATGTAAACAAAGGGTTGCAGCCTTTTTTTTTTTTAATGGAAGCACTGCAGATTTGACCTAACGAAGCTGGCCAAGGAGACAGTTTGTCATCACTCAGCATGTTTTCTCTGATCCTCAACTCGCACAACTACTTTACTGCCTGAATGAGGCGGGAAGCATCCATCACCAACCTTCTCCCTGTTTATTTCATCTCCCCTACTCCCTGCCAAGGCACCTCTTGCTGCCTCTCCTGCTGTCCTCATGGTCTTCCCATTTAAATCAAACGTTGTGCTTATTCAAGTGCAAATCAGATCAGCAGGAAATGAAAAATCGCCTCAATTTAGACCAATACCATCAGCAGCAGAGCTAGCACCCTCGTTGGAAACACAACAGACAACAAAGCTGTGCAGGGTTTGTGACTTACCCACCTTATTTGACGAAACATACTGGGCAGGTAGTGGGAGGTGAGGCTAAGTGGCTGCTGTGCCCAGCAGCAGTGACAGGACACAAAACCGCTGGCAGGGAGCACATGAGGGAGGGAGAGCATCGGGATCCTTCGACAGAGTGCTTCCAAAAGCTCACAGCATGCCCGTGCTGCCCCACACGTCCCGGCTGACGCGGCAGCAAGCCCAACACTCGAGCCAGAAGCCCCGGTCCCCTGTAGTGCTGCCAAAGCCTGCGTGGGATCTTCACAGTGCAAATACTGCAGCTGGGTCCACTTGTATGTAAGGTCCTAGGCATCATCATCAACAACACATTCTTGTTTTGAAACCCAAACTGAAGTCCAGTGACTTCTTAACCCGCAACAACATTCTTCCATGTTTTGGAGTACCAATTAAAATATTAAATATTTTAATTAAAACTCCATACTGAGTGTGGTAGAAATGAAGCACTAGCAATTCCTTTATTTCATTTTTAAAGTTAAAGTCTACTCATTGCAACTCTCATTCAAGAAACACGTATGCCCTATTGACATCAAATCTGATTAACACGAGCATTGTCTCACCAAGCAGCAGCAGAAGCAACTAATAATTTTACTGGCTAGTGAGCTCTGTACGTGATGACATTATAAATGGCTCTGGTTCAGTTTGTTTTCCTTTCTGCAACTTGATGACAGCTTTGATTCTTAATACTACCTAGAAAATTAAAATACACAAGATTTTCTCAAGGATGCTTTTAAATGCATGTAATAATCACCTAAAACATACCTTTTGCTTTGTCCTTGCATTGAAAAAAATAAGATACAATTCTGCAAAATGAACCCTGACTGATGAAGATCTATAGCAATGTTTCAGAGGTTAAAAGAGAACAACTGTGCTTAAAATGAACACTTCTCAAATCACAACATGTTTCAGCATGCCTTGCAAAAATGTACAATGTGACTTCTAAACTTGTTCCTTCTAATTTTCTGTAATATGCTTTAGTTTAAAAACATTCCATATGCATCACAATCGTTTTAGACATAATTTGTATAACGTTACTTGCATGATGCACAATACAATGTTGAAAATTTTGAAATATTTTAATTCCTTTTACAAATACTAAAAATATTAAATTACATACAACCTGTCCAAATCAGACATCACATTCCTTGTCCTGCATATAAAAATTAAACCATCGTTACAGAAGCATTTTGTTCACAGGCAGAATATTCCAAATACAGCTTTCCCTGAAGACGGGCATCAGAAAAAGAAGTACTTGTAGTTGTTATAACACACACACACAAAAAACTTATGATGGTGATTTGTAAAAGATTTAAAGAGTTATATAGCTAGATAAAAATTAAACCCTTTCTCCATGAAATTCAAGTTCTTTTGCTGTATGAATAGATCTAATAGAGACGAGACATTCTGACCCATTGTACTGTGCAAATTCTCTCAACCCAACGTGTCTGTGAAGAGCACAGGTCAGAAATAAATTCTGACCAGACAGTATTGCAGTGGGCTTATATTTTTTAATCAAGACTCTGGAGAAAAATCACTAAGAAGATGAGGCTTTCTCCCTGAGCAGGACGAATGCTGGTGAGTGACATTTGACATGTTTCTAAAGGTCACATAAAAATTCCTTCCTTTTTTCCAGGTAGATGTCTCTCTCTCCTTAGAGTCCTGTTTTTTCATGCTGATGATTAATACTTAGTTTATTGTAAGTATAAAAATACTATAACTTCCTATAATTTTTACTAGCCAGGCCATAGCTCAGAAAATGGCAATGCTGATTGCTTTTCTTTTCTTTAAGCAGGTAAAATTATCTTCTCACAGTGAAGTTACCACGTACAAACTGTGTACACGACACAACAAAATGCTATGTCACATATAGATTGTCACATAGGTGACAACCATCAAAGCCGCAACCCAAATCAGTCTATTCATCTTAGTTACAAAACCAAGCCTACTATCTTCACATAGCTCTTAAGAGGGGGATGAGCAGGATGAACCTGGGAGACAAGACGAGTGATGAAAGCCGATGGTGTAAGGACTGCTCAGGAAGGCTTCGGAGGCGGCACGCGATGAACAGAAGAAGCAACAGACGATAGATAGGCGAGGGTTCGGCACGAACCGGGCCCCACGAGGAACAGAAAGCAACAGCAGCAGGACAAGCCCGGGGGCTGCGAGCTTGTACTTGAGACACTGACAATGTAGTTGACACTCTGACAAGTAAATATTTGCAGAAGGTATCTTTTCAGTCACTTGCCATTCCAAATGGTGTTAACTAACCAAATCAGATGGAACCTATGGAATATTTTCTAAGGTTTCTCCCTTTGACCAGTCTCTAATCACATAACCTTAAAGTTATTACAGGTTTACAAAAAAGGAATGTTGTTTTTTTTTAAAAAAAAAAAAAAAAACCTAAAATCAATATAGTTGCTTCCACCCAAGTAGCACAACTGCAAGAGCAGAGAAAAATCACCTTCAAGCAATTATCTATGTTCATAAATCTTCATTTATAATCGCATTAACCTTCCCCCAGTTTTATAGAAGAGGCAAAGTGTGTTGCAGCAGAGTAACAGAGATCAACACCAAGACTTGATTTTAGTTACTTTAGATAAACTGCATTTTATGTGATCACTTTTCCAAGCATTTACTAAACTGTATTTGGTTTTATTTTCACTTAATGAATTACCTGTTTGTATTCGTCTCAAATGCAGATCGGTTTTGTTACCACAATACTACGAGGATATTACTGTAGTCTACAGTCGCACATGGGTATTCATCAAAAACAATTCAAGCATGCACGCTACACAATGTAGTGCAATGTCTCAGAAGTACATATATATTTGCTTTAACTAATAACCACTAGTTCTCTGTAATTTGCCATGGTAAATACCTAATGGATACCCAGAATTCTTTTGCTAATGTCCAACTAAATTTTTAATAGGCCTCTGAGGCTTACTTTTTATTGTTGGGATTTCTACAAAATAATAGAAAACCTGAAAGTAATAAAAAAATATCTGGAAAGCAGTCATTTTCTCCACTCCTCCCCTACCTAAAACAATAATTCTTTCCACAATATAATGGGAAAGCATCCAGCAGTTACACCAGCTTTTCCCAAGATAGAAGCTGACATTACACCTCCCAGTCTAGTGCTGATGCGCGTAAAACTAGTACAATGAGCCTTGACATTTGTCATTGTACTTAGCTACAAATGCATTACAAGAAATTACAAGGGATGCTATCAGAAAATTGCAAAACCAATGAGTGTTTCACTTAGTTACTGTAATTCTTCAATGCTATTCCAATCTTGTGCAAATTAGAAGCCACTTACAGCTCTGAAAACTGACAGGAAACTGAACGAGGTTTTCATTATGCTTTTAATAGACTTACTGGGTTATTTCCTATTAAAATATTATTGCAGGATAACTCTAAAGCCTACCTCTATAGTCATGCCCAGTGCAAGTACCAACCACGATACTTCCTTGAACTTCTAGAACAAAAGCCCCACTAAATTCCATTCCACAGAAATAAAACAACAGTAAAAACAACACTAAAAAGCCTTAGGAAACTAGGAAGATTTGATTTACACTGCACCAATATTATGAATTCATGTCTAAAGAAATGTGTTTAATCACATTTTGCATTTGTAAGTCACTTTTTGTAACAGATTTATGAATACAAAGGAAACTTCCTAGTAGCTCCAGTAACATGTATTTCATTAGCATTGATTCCAAAACTCCTTTACTAGACTGCCTCCAGTACAGCGCGGATATCACTCCTACCCCTAAAACCACCTAAGGTTTAAGGCAATGGAAACTTTAAAGACCTGGGAAGTGTTGTATAAGGCTATGACACTCACCTAAAATTATCCCATAAAGCTGAGAAGAGATGTCGCTATGGGCAGCTATGTAAGAAAACATAAAGCATGATTAAGAAGATATGCCAGCGTTCCCAGTGTTTTGCTCATTTGAAGTGCATTATTTTTCCACCCGAACTCCAGCTTTGTTGATGAAGTTGCTGAGGCAAATGGCTGACAGACATAACGCCGAACGTAAACAGCATCTATAACCACTGGGCAGTGGGCTGTGCCCTGCGGCGCTCTCAGGCACCCAGCATCTAACCTCATCCCACCTCACACACGCTTCGCCTCAGGCCGGGACCCGCTCCCAGTCAGCGCCAGGCCCGGTCCGTCCCGCCCTGTCACGAGGGCCAGCCAGCGGGCCCAGTGAGGCACACGCGCAGCACGCAGGCCTTCCCACCGCGACGGGCACCAGCCCGCTGCTTTCGTCTGTGGAACCACGCCGCTGTCGGACTCTAGGCCGCTTAAAGCTGCATGGAGATCCCTTCGGTGGGAAGGTGCAAGAACTTGGACTCTGGGAGCTGCAGATGTCTGAAGGAAATGCAACCAGCGACATGTCAAAACAAGGAGGTGAAGCTCGCTCAGCAGAAAGTAATCTCTCTGTTACAAAGCACCTCAGTTAATACTGGGATCGTTCACTGCCACAGCAGCCACATGCCTGTCAATTGTAAGAATACTGCAGCTATTCTACCTTATGTGAACATGCCAATATCTGAGTTTCTGGTTTTACTGCAATGGAGAAAGCAAATATAGTTCCCAGCATTTCTCAGAAGCAGCCAACATATTTCCAGAGCATCCAAGCATCTTCTCCACATGCACGTACATGTGTACATACATGAAACAGGCATCCCTCTGGAGTTACGAGCTATATAATTTTAAATGTAAACCCCTGCATTCTCTTCACTAGGCCCATCTGAGATGACTGGTAGCCAAGTGACGGGAAGGCATGCTTTCAATTTAATAATCTGAGATCCTGCACATAAATCAATCTGGCCTCTCATAATTCACCAGTCTGTCTCACAACTTCTGCCTGACATATGTTCCCTTCGGCACCACAACCTGATGTTGTAAATTAGTCTGCTGCTGCCTCAGATTATGTGAGAGTTTGGATAGGGGTGAAAAGTCTTTAGAGGCTCAGGAAACGAAATAATTCCTTCCTACCACCTCTCCAATCCCATGTCTTTCCCACTAAGAACTGGCTTTGGGTAAAGAAAATCAGTGCATAAAAATTCTCACTCAAATTTTCCCTTTGGACAGCAATGAACAACTAATGCCTCCCTACGCTATATATCCACAGCTATATCATTTCACCAATTCAAGATCATGCTATCGTTTGCAGATATGCCTTTATTCCCTTTGTTGTTGCTAAGCACGTGGTTATTCCAAGTAGACCAAAAGGCAGTTAAATGAATTTCAGATGCTGCAAACTAGTGCTGAATACTTTATTAAATTTCCTATACTGTTTTAAGTGAGCAAATTAGCATAGCATCATCATCTGTCCTCTATTACACCACCATTTCTCTAGGAACCTGACCTATGATGCAAGACAGAAAAGGCAAAGCATCTATACTGCGTAAAGGAACTCAGAATACATCCAGTAAATGGAAATCCAGACCTGTCACCTAGTGGATAAACTCTTCAAGGGTTTAGGCCTGCATCCCAGAAATTAAGCGGAACAGTACAATTAATTCTACACCATACATGACATTTTACAGACAATTCAGATATACTTAACCCTTGCGTTGGCATTTCTATTCAACCAAAACAGCTTGCATGATCTAATAACCCGGGATTTTAATTCTATGAAGCTCATGACAGCAGGAATTGAGAGCTCTTAGTTTAAATTCATAATTAGCAGTTGAACTGAGTAAAATTTAAAATTGCACTAAAATAAAATTTATGAACACTGTTTGAAGCTAGATGAAGTAGATGCTTTGATACTTATTGTTATGGATAACAAGATCCCAACAGTGCTCATACATCAAAATCATCACACAAAGCCCTTGCCAAAGCTGTTAGAGGATTATGTGGCTAAGTTTCTGTCCTCATTGAGATGGCAGGAGTTAAAATTCCAGAGAACGCAGGATATTTATTCTGTTGCTGTTAAACAATCATTGCTGGCATTCACATATTTCTTGTCTGATCATTAACCACTGACATAATTAATATGTACTCACAGAAGCCCCAGAACAGTTAGAACATAATCACCTATAGATTTGATTCATGGAAGTGCCTTTTTGAAATAATTAAGACAGATTAGGTTCCTTGAAGTGTCTTGGATACAGACACAGCAAAAAGCAAGTTGGGAGTTACCAACTGTGGAGGGGTACTAATTAACAACTCAATTAAAAAAGGCAAATTAAACTTTACGGTTCGTTATCCTTCACTGCTTAATAAATTGTTTTGCTAAGCAAATGATTAAGAATGATTATTCTAGAAAACTGAAATAGTAGCTGTTATTCAACTTATTAAAAAAACAATAAAATTAAACCATTTTGTTTTAAAAAGATCCAATACATACTGATTGCAGGACTTTATTCTAACTGAAAGATCAGTAGCATAAGTGTGCTATAAAATTTTTTTTCTATTTATAGTAACTTTCTCTTTTTCTCCTCTGTCTTTTATATTGGTGAATACTCTCCACTCGTATGATGGAGGATATCATAATTTATTTTTATATAGTCATTTTTAAAAAACATAAATAGTTTTGTGGCTTGCCAAAACGAACTGCATTCTTCTTAACATCCAAGTTGTTCAGAAACTGACATATTCAGAACTTTTGGAGTTACTGCTTAGTAGTTTTGAAGCTTAGGATACCAATAGACAAATATTACACTAACAGTTTGTTCACAGAGGATGTTTTGACAAGCTGCCAAAGAGACTAAAGTATGATCCATATTAGCAGGTTCTACAAGAGGTTTTTATATATATTTGTAAACTTTCAGAACTGTCCCTTGAGAAGGTGTTTGCAAGTCTGTTTTTATTTTGCTAAACTTCTACAGAGAAAACTTATAACAGTAGTTAAAAATAAATATTGATATACAAATGAACATGCTATTGTAAAAAAAATCTTATTGTGAAGTCTGTTCATTTGTAACACTGTATGCATAACTGCATTAATAATAAAAATTAGTGTTTTTTTGCGTAAAAACTCATAGTACTGAAAATAAAGAGTCTTGAGCTCTTTCAAAAAGAAGTTTTCCTCTTCTCTGGAGGTTCGTAGCAAGGTCAGTCTGCATTTATTCTAGCCATGCAAACAGAACCTTATAATCGCTGGGATTTCTGCACACTATAGCCTTTCCAAATTTTTTAAAAGTCATTCACTATTTTGGTACTGATGATCCCTTTAAGCACTTAAGTCTATATGTTTTATTCTAAAGTTAAGGGTCAACTTTGAAACAAAGTCTGACTTACTGGAGACAAAAAAAAATATCATATGGATTGTTACAGCTACCCAAAATTTCAGCATCATTACAATAAAAATTAACAAAGCTCTCCCCCCAGCCACAAAAAAAACCACCCTCTGGATTGTATATGGCATGGGGAAAAAAATGCATCAACAAAAAATACAGTTACATAGGACAGTATTAAGAGGTAATGCAAATTAAAACAAAACCAAGCAAAGTAAGTTCATTGGCCTCCTAAGAGAAAGCCAAAGTCTCTAAAATAACGGACTAAATTCAGCATTCCCTATTCTCTCCTCCTAATCCATGTGTTTTGCAAGAGTTCTGTTTTCTGATCTCCTCACTTTTCTGCCAGAAAGCTGTGCATGTTAAATACATTAGAAAAGCCTACACAAATGAAAAGACATTTTTAAACTTGCAGACAACAGATATTGTTACAAATGCTGTATAACTGAGGTAAGCTGCACGCATATACATACAGGCATGTTTCACGTACAATACCTCACTTCCCATTTGACATGAAGATCCTTGGTCTTCAGAGACCAAACGCACTGCCCTAATGAGGGTTGTAGGTTTTTCAAAACTCAATATTTGGCAAAAGAATTAAGATACATTAAAACCCAAACCCTCCTCACTGATGTTTCATTTTCTCTTTCACAATAGTGTCAATTAACAGACTAGAACATTGAGATGCACGTATCAGAGACCTGAACTGCAATTAAGATGATTTATATATATATACACACACACACACACACACATATATATATATATATATATATCCTCAGGCCTCAATCCAAATTACTAATTAGTTAGAAGTTCCTGGAAAGATAGTCTTCTGCTCCTATTTAAAAATATATTTTTAAAAAACTGGACGTCTAATTTTCTTCACTTTAATGGAACAAAAAAGAGAACTCTATTGGAGAAGTCTATGAATATCATTCATAGAAGATGAGTTTCTCATTCATCACTAATTTTAAATGAAGCTAAACACTAGATTTTCTAACCAAGAAATTATATTCATACAGTATCAGCCTACCCAATTCTACTTATACAGTATCCAATATTATTTTTTTTAAACAAACATTTTAGACTTCCTGAGCATTTTCAATGACTACAGAGAGACTTACTCAGCAGAAAACAGACAAGTTTCTGCATGAAAGCAGATTATTTAGCAAGACAAGCAACTTATCTGCAAAACCATGGAAACAAATTAATGTGTACTGCTGACAAAGAGGTAAGTCACAGATAAAACTTCATTATAAGATTGCTTTTCATTATTTCCACTTGGTAATCAGAAGCTCAAAATTTTGATTTTCGATGTCCCCCCCGTCCCCCCCTCCCCTTATTATTAACATGCTTTGATCGCAATCTCACTGGCAATGTGATGCATCTTCAGCAATACCCCTAGCAAAGCCTACTCTCACAAGATCTAAAGTGAAAATTTAATATCTAACCTATATAGCTTTTATGACATGCTTGTAATAAAAACATACTGCAGAACTCCACAAGCATTTCCCTTTCAAATCTAATATCATTATTGAGTGAGATAGTTCTCTTCCACAGAATAGAATTTAGAGAAGTAAATATATAGATCATGGTCTGAACCAGACCTGTATGCAGATAATCACCAGTTTTCAACCAACTAGTAGATATGAAAAAATTTTGGCCATGCAAGATCATCTGCAGGTTTGAAACAAAAGCATTTTTGAAAACTAAATAGAAGTTGAGAGTAAGGAGAAAACCAACAGTATGTACAGAGGAGGGGTGGCTGAGGAAAGTAATCAGAAGGAAAGGAAGGAAGGACGATGTAACAATGCAAGCCATTGGGAAGGTAGGGAGAGACAAGCAGTTTATAATCAGATATCATCAACCTTGCCTTATCAATGTCCCTAGCACACCACACTGTTGCTAACAGCACTCACGGGGACGTACCCATCTCATGACAGTACAAAGCAACCGGGGTTGCAGGTTGCCAACTCAGCCATTTACGTTCCCAAGCATTGACAACTCCCAGTTCTGCCGTCTACCTGAGAGTTTTATTAATTAGGGAGTTCCAGGGCTTTAGCTAGCTTCTTTTTTAAGAATACCGTTGTTTAGAACTGTGAACCATAAAACCATGGGGCTGTTTCAACTTTCATGGTAGAGAAGGATTAGAAACTTTTTTTTTTCAGGCCTCAAAGCTTGCAAAGAAAATTTGAGATACAGCAACTGAATGCTCCAAATCCATTTCTCACAACAAATGCATTTACAACTTTTAAGAGAAGGCCTTACGCGGGGATGGAGGCAAAGGGAGAGCTCCGCAGGCTGTCAATCTCAAGCAGCTGCTTGGGCTGCTGAAGGCAACCCAGCCACTGCAGCCTCCAACACAGAGCACTATGATCTTGTCATAGTTACTCTACTTCTAATTAGGTAATGTTCCCTTGCTTTACATGAACACAACAGACGTTGTTTCACATTCTGACAGCTTCATTCATGAACAAGTAGACAAAAACATTAAATTAGCCATTACATGTATAACTTTCACAGTTAGCAATTAGCATACTCAGACGCTAGCTCAAAGCTAAAAGTAGCCTTAGAAATGTTCTAACATTACAGATAAAAGATAGATTACACTAAAACCAGAGATACCATAAATAGACATTTAGTGTAATGAAATTTCCTTGAATCAACTTAATAAGCTCTCTGTACAAACTAGAGTTCACAGGCTATTTGGTGGAATCAATGTAATGAATATTCTTGCAGAAACCACATTTTACAAATGCCTTTCTCATGAAGGAGTAATTAATATGTTGTCCTCAAAACATCGGAGACAGCATGATAGGATTTTCAGTAAATATGCTTTTAACCATTACAGAGATATACTCTAACCTATTATGTATGTTACAGGAAAAAAAATCTGCGAAACAGCAACGAGCAAACAAGAAGGCTTCTCACTACTCAATATATAAAATCATTGGTGTAACGCTTTAAAGAAAATGTGAAAATTTGACTATGTTTCAGTTTTATTAAGTTTCTTAAAAGTTCAGGCTGAACAATAATTGGGATATATCCTTGGCACTTGAAAGAACGCAGTAAAGAGAACCTTAGACCTAAAAAAAGTCTTGGTATTTACAATACAAAGGACAAGCATAACAAATTCCAAGAAAAATAAAGGCACTACTCACACCAAGGAGAAAGAAAAACGCAACAACTCAGCAAAAACGCAGACAACACTACCCTGATGGAAGGACTCCAGTATGTCTTCCATTTTCTCCCCGCAGCCAGCTGAAGCCACAGGACCACGCTCCTGGAGGAGCGGGGCACAACTCCACCCGCACCAGGCGCGCGCCGCGGCACTCACGGACAGCGGGGGGTCAAGAAATGGAGTGCAGAACAGGGCGACAGTTGTAGAACTGAAAGACTTAGGTCAGATATAAGGAAGAAAGTTTTCACAATGAGGGCAGTAAGACACAGGAACAGCGAGAAGCTGTGGGTGCCCATCCCCGGCAGTGCCCAAGGCCAGGCTGGATGCGGCTCTGGGCACCGTGACCTGGTGGGACGGGGCCCTGCCCATGGCAGGGGTTGGGCTGGATCATCTTTAAGGGTCCTCTCCAAGCCAAACCCCAATTCTATGATTTTCCCTGTTACTGTTTCCAGTGGCTCTGTAAGGCATGCAGTGAACAGTTCGGAGCACTCGGCACGAATGAGAATGTTGGGAGGGCTTACGCGTTGGGTAACATGAAAACCTCCGACATGGGGATTCTCTCCCAGAGAACATCTTAGGCAATTGGCTGGTAAAATGCATAACACTGATCCAGCAAGTGCTAATTCTGCACATTTTTTGAGAAGACTGGAAGACAGCAAATAAGGAAGAAAAAATATAAGAATGTGTGAATTTTAAGTTGCAATGAATGTATGGTTTCTGGTTTTACACATTATGAACAGCAAATTCCCACAGGCACCACATTACACATAAAAATTGCACATTCTTACAAGCCAAGAAACACCTCCATCTATATCGTAAGGAGCATGCCAAGACATGGTTATAACTAACAAGTAGAGTATAAACCTTGATCCCTAAACAGCCTTCTTTCAGCAGCAACCCCCTCAAAACAAAGGGACAACAAAGAATCACATTTCTTAATAAGCATTCTCAGTAACAACAATAATTAAACAAAATAAAACATACTGCCTCTAAGAAGCAGTAAGTGAAATAATCTCATCCAGCTGATGGAAGTTAATCCCAATGTTCCTCCTGGTGCTGAAATCACACCAAGTACACTGGGAAGAATGGCAGCTGAAGACCCTGCAATAGCCAGCACCACGTCCACACACAGTGTTGACTCCGTAACTCTCGCTGTGCAAAACCAACTGACTGAAAGGAAAAATTATTAATAAAAGGGATTCCTAAGAAATTTCCATTGATGCATTTACTGATGCTGCTGACATGCAAAAGCAGCTGCTTTGACTTCGTTAATTATAATATGATGTCTGAAATGACCTTTTATGCATTTCCATCTCTATAGACGCTACATGAGTTTTTAATTTTTCCAAAGCCTTGTTTATTTTAAGGGAAGAGCTTTAGATAGGAAGACATCTTATTCAGGTGGTGTTGATAGCAACCCAGTGCTCTCAAACACAGTAACAAAAACACATCAACATTCAAAAACAGGCAGCCATACAGGAATTGATCTCCCTGCTACTGCAGGAAAAGGAACATTTTAAAATTAATATTGATTGTGCAGTATGAGATATCATACTTGTCTGATACACGTGATGAATTCATTACTGCAAGAATACAGTAAGATGAGAAATACTCAAGGATGTAACAGGTTTTATTCCTCATCCCGTAAAGATATGGAAATTATTGATTACCTTTTCAATTGAATACTCAAGTAAAATAAAATCTCACCCAAAGTCATTATCAATTTCAGCTTAAGCTTACAGATCTCAAATGAGAATTTAGTTAAGCATGAACAAATACAAAGATATGAAAATGCCATGATAAAACAGAAATGCAAGGGATCATTCGTACACTGAACTTCAGACAGGATTTAAATGTCAATGTGAAAAACAGCCCAAAGTATTTCTGCTCAGGTGACCTGGGGTATTGAGTGTCATCAACTATTGGCTAAAGAATTTCTCTGATGGCAAAGCAGACTTCCAAAAGATTAAGCAAGATCTATTGCAACTTGATAAACTAAACCAAATACATTTTTTAAATGAAGGCGGCTCCAATAATTCCACAGTAACACCTGTTTTATGTTACTATTGTGAAAGTTTTACTTTATTATGAAAAAATATTCTTTATGCTTAAGAATTTTATTGATGTGTTTACATCCTGTCCTCCCCACTACCTTCCAAAACAGGTAAAATATTGCCACTTTAAAAAAGTAATATATTTAAAAACCCATGAAAGGAACTTTTGTTAACCTCTGATTACCTCATGAATTGCAAAATACAACAACTTTTTACTAGCTTTTGCGTTGCAGACTTTAACATGTAAGGATAAGATGTAGTAAAATTCACCCGGATCCTAATTATCTTTACAGGTATAATTACCATCATGTGTCTCAAGTCAAAAAATCTGAATGAACTAATGACAGAGACTTTATGGATAGAACTAGTATCTTCTTTAGTCAAGCTCAGAGACTTTGCATAAAGACTTTGGACCCCCAAGCTGTTCCTCAGGACTTCAAGGGGAAAAAAAGTTGAACCATCTGTCTTATGTAGCTGCTGTGTTCACCTCAAAACATGTAAGTTAGAGGGACGACTGAAATGACTAGAACATTTCCTAAAGTATCTATTATCTCCTTCAAAGAAGAATTAATTCAGGAAAAAGCCTTATTGCCAAGTTTATGTAAGAAGTCAGACTTGATGCCAGAGGTTCACCTCATCTTCGGCAGTTATCCAATTTCCCAAGCAAATACAAACCAGATTTTAAAACGTTCACGTTAACAAGAAGATGGCAGAATTCAGTACGCTTCAATGCCTCATTCACTGCCTCACTCCCTCCAGCAGCTGCCCACGGAACCGCTTCTCCCTGCTGCTGGAGCACAGAACCGCTCACCGCCGCAAGAGCTGCCCCGGCGGGCGGGCAGCACCGCGCTGTCCCTGGGGCAGTGGCTGGGGCCGGTGGCTCTGCCTGTAGCGGGGGGAGCGCGGAACCCCGGCACCGCGCCTCCCAGAGCAGCGCGGCCACGCAGACATCCCATCTCCTTGCCTTGAAGGCAGCGAGAGAGAAGATCAGAGGTATGTGCTATTAGATACAGCCACACGCTTGTCAAGCTGTGGGATGAGGCTTGTGTTTCCAGAACTGAAGGTCACCTGGCGATTATTTATTACTTTATATCACGATGATTTATATGAGGAGAAAGTGGATGATTTCTCGACAAGCTTCCAGACATCAGGACATCACCCTTGAAGTTACATTAACATAGCTTATTTAGTGCTGCTCAAGCGGTTTCAGTGATTAACAGCACCATCTCCTCAGCGCGCTATTTCACTGCTTCCAAAGGCACCCAAGCAGCGATCCAACCGCGCTGTCCTGCCTAGACAAGCAACCCCGTGCCACCGGAACGCACAGCGCTGGACTCTCCCCTCAATCAGGCACAAGATCATTTTCAGACACATTTAATTAAATGAATCAAAATATTTGGCAGAATTCTTTTTCTTTTGAGGCTGTCAGCTCCCAGTCAGGCTTTTATATAAGACATATCGGGAGATGCTAAAGGAAAAAAATATTACAGTATTGATATCAAAGAAAATATTTACATCTTTCTAAGCAGTGAAATTAACTACTGACCTAGAAGAACATTTTGTATTGCAGAAAGTCTGTTCACTTTCCCAGTCTCTCTTCCCTAACCTATATACAAGCAATAATATGCCTATTTAAAAACACCACCACCCCCAAAATACACAGAAACACCTATAATATAATGTGCAAACAAACACCAATGGTCACAAGAGGAGAGAAGATGGACTTAATATCAAGCCAACCTACTAGCTTGGTTGCCCTGTACATCTACCCTCAGTAACTTTCAGACTTGCCCTCTTTGTACAGACTGTGGTTCCAATCCAGTTTACAGCCTGAAACCTCCTAAATAATGAAAATCAGGATGAGAGGTGTCACGAGACAAAACACTGAAAACAGGACGGTTTTCAAAATTTAATCCATTCCTCACGTGGAACGCAACAACAGTGCAAGCAACACAATCTAAATTTATGATTAAAAAATCATGCTCATGCAAAACCAGGAGACTGGATAATAAAGATATCTTCCTTATTTTTAGGTTCCTGGAGCTTTTTCAAAACAGATTAAGTAATCTGCCTTTGAAAACTGAACAAGTACATATGCTCCAGAAACAGTCCAATTTACTCAGCCCTTATGCTTAGCTGCTCACTCTATCACAATCTAGTTATGAACTTTTTAGGTACTGTTGCCTTAATAATTTTATCAAATTAAACTCAACAGCTCCCCATATATTTTGCAATTTACACAGAACTATTGCTAAAACGATATCAGGATCCAAAAGCCTAGAGCCACCATATTTCTTCACCACTGAAACGCTAATTTTGGTCTGCGGTGCCACTGAATCCTTGCAATTTTTCCAACCCCTAAAAATCAGGGGGAGTCTCATTCTTGTTTTATTATTATTACTCATCGCTTCCATGCACCACGAGGGCTAAGAGATGACTCAAATCTCAGCTACTGCAAGGCACGCTGAGTGACACTGAATCATACCAGACAGGGAAGGTTTCTTGACTATTTAAAATTATGGTTCAATTTTCCAGATCTGCTGAGAAAAAGAGGCAGCTATTTTTCCTCTGCTTTGTAAGATTGCCATGCTTTGATAGACTTCTCTCTTACGATCCCACAGCACTTCTTGCACATTTTTTAGAAAACTTTATGTCTGTACCTGCATGAAAGAACACGTAACAGCAAGCAGAGGCTGTGCTTCCTTGTTAGATCTATCGCCTTTCACATCCACCTCATACATTTACATTGCAAATACATCTTTGAGATGACAAAGTCATTTAACTCTCACAAGCTCAAGGAATTTGATGCAACTCACACAGACCTGCTGCAAATAGCTACACTCCCAACTCAAAAGCCTCTTGCTCTGTCTTTCTAGGGTGATTTACTTCCCGTTTAATTGTGTTTTTATCTTAAAACAACCAAAAATGCATTATGCAAATAAATCCTTTCAAGAATTCACTTTGTGAAACTAAAATAAGTTTGAAGGTTTATTGCCTTGCAGATTTCTTCACTGTAGCCCTTCAAGCAACAGGACACAAATCGCACAAACCAAGGCACTGGGAAAAGAGAAGTGGAGAGTCAAGCCTCCGTAAGCCATTAGAGCCGCACCGGGCACGATGCCCTGTTTCAGGCAGCGTGCCGCCACGTACCGCTGGGAAACGAGTCTCCTGCAACCTGAAGAAAGCTCCTGGCCAGCGCCGGGGCCGTGTCCACCAGTGAAGCGGCCAGGAGCAGGCGCGCTGCCCTCCCCGCAGAGCTCCACATGGAGCTGACCTTGTTCTGCTCCGTGGGTACTTCCACAGCCCCAGTCCCACCAGACACATGGATCCAGCTACAGGACAACCATCTTGGTCTTCCACTGCGCCCTAACACAGTGAAAATCGCTAACGTCGTCGCTGACCCCAGCCCGTGGGGATGGGATCTGCTGAGCTCCAAGCTTGGCACACTAATTCATCAAGTTGAGCAACGTGGCTTCGCGTTATACAGTGCGGCAGTTAGAAATTGAGGTGCACACTGGAGATCTAAGTTAAAACCAATTAATGACATCGTCCTACAGTTCTAGATAACTAAAAACCTGAGCATGGATATCGTTCTCCACAGCAGTATGAAAGTATCAACAATTATGCATATATAAATATACTACTAAATTCTCTCAATTTCTTCCTTCATCCAAAAGGACTCCATGGAAACTGAGTGCAGCATTTGATGCTCTATTTGTTATATCAAAATTTATCAGTTACTTTTTTTTTTTTAATCAATTACTTACCCTTTATATCAATTTTCAATTACTTGAAGGCATCAAATTTTCCACAGCACTAGCTTAAAGCATAACCCTTTTCTGCATCTGGCTCTGTGTTACGACTCCAAACAACAACTAAAAGGAATTATTTTTGGCTGACCCTCACCCTGCGTTTCATTTCTGATCATTACAAAGGAGTGACCCCTGCTCTGCCAACAGCCGATGTCAACTTCTGTCTCCTGCTGGTTTCATCCTCAAAAGAAAACATTTACAAAAGACCATGTACTTACTCTGTGCTGCCTAGTTGGATACAGAAGAAAGATTTAAAGAATTGGAAATTCACCTCCTCTGACGGCTTGCAAATCACACTGGCATACTATCTCCAGAACAACCCCCCCAGTCCCTCCCTCACTACACAGGGTTGCCAGCGTACTAATTTCAGCGCTGAGATTTTTGTGCTTCCTGCCATCGGCCAGATGCACCACTGGGGCCCCATTCGGTAAGCTGCTTGAAAGCTTTTTCAAAAGGGAACTCTTCTGTGTGTTATATGCTCACAGCACACTTCCCAGACAATTGGAAAGAATAAATCCTTGTTAAAAGCAAGGTGATGATGGCTGCGATTTAAAAATATATGCAACTCTGTATCAAATAAGAAAAGCTATTATTTTAAGTCTAGGATCATACTTGCGTGGACACTTTAAGGCAACTCTGCAAATACATCCAAAACGTTGGAGACAGAGGATTGGCCATTTACCAGTACAAGAGGCTAAAGACATCAAAGCCTTCCTGCAAATTACTTCAACAGCCACTAATCACTTTTTTCCTTCAACAGTATTCATTAGCTCAAATACAGGCTCTTAACCAGTTTATAGCTTAAATATTTTCCATTCATTACCATTTTGTACAATAAACATTACAGTGAAAACCTCGGAGAATTACTACTACGGTTTTAATCCTTCCTATACTTTACCTCCTCTGATCCCAAATTTGGATACTTCCTTATATTTTTGGGAAAAAAAAAAAATGGGCAGAGTACCTTTTTTTTTTTCAAACTAGAAAAGAACTCATGAAATTTAAATCCTTCACACATCTCAGTATTCCTCTAGGTGTCCTGTAGAAACACCATGAAGACAGATTAGAAACTATTTAACTGTTGCCTCCTGTGAAAAGCTGACTAATATGGACAGACTAAAAGTTAATTTGTTAACAAGAAAAGATTCTGTGCTCATTCATTTCAATTTTCTATTGTAGAGGAAGTTTCTATAAAGTGATCATTTCAACAGCAACACATTCTTTTGTGTCTTACTCAGCTGTCATCTCTTCATCTCCGATTCCCCGTTCTGAAAGCTGATCCATCAAAGGAATGGGAATTAAAGACAGATACAGACTAAACTCTCGACAGTAAAAGAAATGGTTTCCCATCAGTTAAATTTTTGGGGCATGTGTTTTTATAACAAGACACAAACAGGAAAAAGAAAAAGATATCGATCAACTTCAAACTATCAGTAAGCATTTGCCCACATCAAAGACATTTGCTTTTCACTGCGCACTGAGGAAGCTGCTAGCTTCCCAAATGCCTACCATGCATAAACCAACACCAGGGTTTTCTTGTACTTTGACAAAAAAGGATTTTTGTTTTATGAAATCGTAATCACAAACCTGTCTTACGGTTGTACACTAATGTGGAGTGAAATCTGTTGCACTCTTACTTACACTGATGATTAAGCAAAGTTAAGGCAAACAGCTTTAGAAGACATATACTGGAAGTAACAACAGGAAGACTGCAAATTGAACCCCAATTTCTACCAGTCTGAGACAAAAGCAATGAAGTACAGCAGGCCACCGTTCATTAACCAGACTACTTCAGCAGAGCAAAAGCATCCTTCCGGCAAACCCTCAAGCTAAAGGCAGAAATGAATCCTGATGCCAGCAGCCAGCATTCCATGGTATGATGTGCTACACGTAAATTATCCTGTGCTGCCACAGAAAGTTCTGCCAGGAAGACGCTGCACATCATGAAATACACAAAACATTTCATAACGTTTCAAAACCATTTGCCACCTCCATCCCCTATAGTTTGTATTATTGTGCAGCTAGTATTTGGTCATGTTTCCCACACTGACCATTATACCTAGATCCCAGATCCTGCAACGTATGGTGTCCCACATCTCTCAGGGGTATGGTGCAGTGGGTACTGCAGAAGTGTCCTATAGCCTAGAGCTGCTTGTTAGTTCAAAGTTATAGTTGCCAAGAAAGTATTAAAAAGATTAAGGATCAGTTAGCAGAAATAAGCCTTGCTTTTCATTAAAGTGCATTTCAGTATAATGCTATTAAAACTCTCCAGAGCAGCGTTAATAACAGATTTTATGGAAGTAGGTAATTAAGAGGTCAGCAACATCATTGTACATTTACATTGTTTTTATAGAGAGATTTTTTTTAAAAAGACTATCACCCCATGTTACTGGTGGACTCATTAAAATTGAAGATAGTTTTTGAAAAAAGTAATCTTGCTAGTTTTTGTTCTGCTTAGCTATGTAACAGTGGATCCCCGCATTTCTTGAATACAAGAGTCCTTCTGAAATTTGACAAAATTATCACACTGAGAAACTGAAACCATAAGGGTAAACCTGTACATATGAAGAGCAAATAACACACACACACACACACACACACACACACACACACACACAAGCACTGAATCTCTTTAAAATCACTTCCTAAGTTGCTGTACTGGCCGGGATGGAGCCAGCTTTCATCACAGCAGCCCTGGTGCTGTGCTTTGGACTCATGGCTACACCCCCGAGCAGCGCTTGCAGTGCCAGGGCCCCCTTCGTGGGCCAAGCCCCCACAGCCGTGCTGTGTTTTTACACCGTACACACATGTACCAGTGAACACTGACATCCCCAGGGAGAAACAGCAAATACCTCCCAGGGTATGACAACGCGGTCAAGGAGACTGGATCACGAGAGCACTGGACAAAGCACAGAACTTCATCTGTTTGAAGCCAAACAGAAGTTTAGCTCCATGTGCTGCAACTTCTCTCTTGGATTTACAAGGATGGAGATTGACCAAAGACTTCAGTCCACTTACAAACGTGGTTCAAAGAAATTTAAACTGTCTGCATCTGCAACCAGAGCCAAAACAACATCACAAAGGGCTAGAAGGCATGTTCTAATACTATAGATATGCTACACAACAGATATTTTTTTCACTTCAGTTACGTGCATTCAGTCAAGTGTTTGAACAAGTAACCACTGGCTTTTCAACCAGATTTAGAGTGGCACACTGCAACATGCTCCAGCGAGGTAAATGCTTTCACCCATTCTTGGCTCTACCTACATGTAAAGTCCCATTGATCTCAAAATAAATGAGTACCAACAAGATGTACCTAAATCATTCTTTAATAACCGGGAATATTTGATATATTTAGCAGAGTTGCAACCAGGGGCAAAAACCTCACAATATTAGAAGTATGCTGTGAAACAGAAATAATGTATCCACCCTGAATAATTCTTCTTTCCATGATTCTTGCTTGCTCTCTCCCCTTCCACTACATTTAGGAAATCGAAGTGATTTAATGTAAAACAGCAGAGATGGTAAATTGACTGCAACTCTTAAGAAAAAGCCTAGGAGGCTAATGAACCATTATGGTAAAAGGCTGAATAAGCTGGGATCCTGAAAAGAAATTAGAGGTGTATTTTAGATATGCATGAAGACGATCAAAAAACCATTTCATATAGATTGCTATGTGCAAGTAGGGCACTTTGCTTAATCTCATCCAGCTATACAACTTAAATGAAACAAACCTTTAATTTGACTTTCAAAAGCATTAAGCGTTTTAGGAGCAGCCTTGAAGACTGCCAAGTAACATTCCTGGAGGTATTTCAAACCTGTTTAGAAGCCAACAAGTTAAGTTGTTGGGAAACCAGGCTCAGCTGCTTCCTTGCGGGAGGGGAAAACAGCAATACAACAAAACTCTTTATCACCGAGTTGAGCCATGGAAAATGAAGGTTTTCACTACAGATAGTGGCTTCTGGGGCAGAAAGCAAAGTCAAGAAGAAGAACAGAAAATGAAACTGCTGTCTAGTCACTATCCAGGAAGGACTGCCGGTATTCCCTTACCTTGGTATGGGGCAATCACCCAGACTCTTGGGGGCACAGCAATAAGTTCTAGGAGTTTATTGATAATATTTTAATTAGCTTGTCACTATACGCTGGGAAGCAGAACTCCCAAGCAAAAAGGGGACTCTAAAGTACAGAACAGGTAGCTACAACTAAATTTTCAGTTTCTTAAAGGCATTTTCCAGAGGTATGTATGTATGTATTGTTGAAAAAGCTAGTCACAAAAGTTTCACAGCGTGAAACAGAAACAGTAAATGTTTCACAGATTAATTATTTAGAACTAGTCAAGTGATTCCCAAGTGAAATGCCTAAGAAAATTTAAGACATTTAGAGACATGCAAAGAATACACAAATGTTTGGGCTGACCCAAACCTTCACAGAGCAAATAAAAATAGATGTTTCAGGAAAAAAAAAAAAATTAAATGGTCTGACCAGATCATTTGTACCTTGCATATTATTAAACGACTTCTTGAAGTTTCCAGCCATTATTACAGCACCACAAAAGAAAAAACAAAAAGCCTTCGTAAGTGATTTTAGAAAGTGACCATCTATGCTGCCTGAATACCGATGTACCTGTTCCTTATTTTGATGGGTGCTAACCAAGACAGAAAAGGAGGCTTGTAGGTGGAGGTAGTACCACTTGTTAAACAAAATCCTTCTGTACCTAAAGCAGGATATAATGTACCATGCAATAAGGAAACGAGCCTCTGTGCTCTCATTTGCTCCAGTCCCAGCGCGGAGCCGACCAAGGGCACTATCACTGCCGAACAGAGCTGGCACGCAGCGCTACGCCAGGCTTCACAGCCGCCCGCAGCGACGACTGCGTCGCGAACAACATCCTAAGTAGCTGAAGCTCGTAGAGTTAAACCATCATTTTTAAGAGAGAAATGTCATTCTTTCCCACAGACACCTTTATCAGTGTGGAACAGCAGTGTCATCCAGCAGCCTAACAGGTTAAACCACATTGTATGTCCTCCTAGAAATCTCCAGAGAGACCCCTAAGCCTCATTTCTTATTTATAGGTCTGGAGCTGGAATTTGAATGTACAGGCAGACACTGGTGCATGTTCAGAACGTTACTAACGCTGGGTTTAGAGATTATAACAGAAGCAAATGACTGGAAGAGAACTGACATACTCCAGTGTTAGAATGAGAAAAGTCGCAAGTTTCTTTTAATGGCTGCAATACATTCAGTGCAGGGCCAAAATATTTCATTTACAATTCATCAACACTCAGACAATGCCAACTATCATGCAGCTATGACCACAGAACATTTGAAATTTTTTCCCCCCAGAATTTTACTTATACACAAAATATACTGAGACAGAGCATATTGAATAATTTAGCAATTGACCAAATCCCACAGTTTTATGCTTTACAGGAAGAATCACAACTTAACGATTTTAGTGATATTGCAGATTACATATTATACCTAGATTAAATACATTGTATTTGAGCATGTAAATGCAAATTCCCAAGTAGAATCCACATCCCTCTAACCATTAGAAGACGTAGCACAGTAAAGCATTGCTTGAAAAGCATATGCAGAAGTTACTGTTCATTCATCAATTTCAAGTTACCATAGCTTACTCAAAAGACATTTAATCAATTAAGAAAAATCCTTTTCAACTAAAAAAAGCTTTTTCTTTTCCCAAGGTATACAAATGTTTGAACAAGCTTGATGACTCTTTTCTACAGCTGCCGAGGGCTTTGCAGAAGCAGTACTTCGCTTCTTCCTAAATGCCAAATAGGAACTTCCTGGAAAGGCAGTATTTTTATTTATTTAAGTAGCATCAGTCACTCAAAATCACTAAGTTAGAAACTACACCACACATCTTAGCCCCAGATCTGCAGATGTGCAGAGGAATAAGCTTACACATTCATGAGGAACTGCAGGCAGCAGTCTGCATTTCAAAACCAACAGATCATTCTTGAAGATGCAGTCACTAACGTGACATGCTCTTATTAGTCAACCGGATTGCTCTGAGTAATCCTATCTTATCTTTTTAAGAGCAAAAGAAACAGGAGAACACAAAAAGGTGTTTTCAGGTTATCCCTTCTGCTTTTTCACCCCTTTGCTGATGCTTCCCTTTCACAGAGGTGTTTGACTAAAAGCATTTACCTTCATTACAGAAATTTGTGGATTTGAAAAACACTCCTGGCACTGAAGTTCCACCTACACGTCGCAGTTACAGAGCAGACCGTAATTTTCCACAGAGCTCCTCACCCGAGTAGGGCAGGTGATTGTACATTGAGTAGCATATGAAGAATAAGGGGGGAAAAGAAAAGGTTCTGATCCAACCACATCAACAAACAGCAACGTGCAGATCTGATCCACCTTAACTGTAGTAACTATTGCAAATTAGGAAAGCCAAGTACATTTAATGTCCTCTACAGCCCTGGATAGTAAAGCCGCACACACAGACCACGCTCTGTCTCGCTGTACTTATGCCTCAGCCCCCAGTAAGCCAGCCGCCATTTACCTGCCCCCCAGCACAGGTGAGCAGACCGGCCAGCCCCGGGTGTGCGGAGCGACAAGCCTTGCTGCGATCGGAACCGGGTGGGTGGGAGCTGCCACTCCCCAGCTGTGAGCACTCACCTGTACCCCAGCCCCAGACTAAGCACTAATAAACCAACAGACAAACTTCTTCCAGTGTCCAGACCGCTCAGCGTGCTCCTCACACCGATCCAGGCGTGCTCTGTGACAGCAAAACCACAGTCTTCCAGACCAACACGCTAACATGCACAAGGGAACTTTTTCGCCACGCAGCAGAAGTAGCTGGTGCCCTGGAGGTTCTTCCGTAGCATCCAAAAGCCTCCCATGAATGGTTTCTGTCTGCAGCCACATTTACTGGTCTCTTCTGCATGTCATCTCCTTTTAGCATACTGGCTGTGACCACTGCAGTTTCAGCAAATCCCTCACACAAGTGGATAAGAAATGGTTTTCTCAAAACTATTTACAGAAGTGTCTTAATACCGTATGTTTAAGCTTCATTTAAAACACTCGGCTCTAACCAACAAGACTTACTCCTCTGGATGACAACAGAATGCTAACTTGCTTGCTTTAACAAAGTTCATTCAGGATGCGCAAGCATGTAAGACAAGAAAGATTAGTTTGAAAAGCTAGCTGCAATCCTACTGATAGCAAACAAGCTGAATTACTTTTATTCTTCAGCCAGAAGAAACATGGAGCAAAGTAAGAGGTGTCTCCAAGCAGAAGCACAACTCAAAGATAAGATAGTGCCCAGCGGGATGCAAAGAAAACCTAGAGATCTGATACCACTACCAGTACTGCCATGCAAACTCTTCCTTTAAAGGATTTTTAAAGGAAGTCTAAGGGCCTTCACATCTACCCAGAAGAACTTGGTTTCTGTCACCTGTCCTTATCGCCACTAACATGAAATTAGATCATTCTCTCCAAGAATCCAGTACTTATTTAGCTTGTGGTACCCGTATCTCCATCATGGGCTAGACCTCCAGGAAGCAATGAGTTCTGCAAACACCAAAACAATACGTACACCAAATAGAAGCATAGTACTATTTGCATCAATTTACCATCAGGTTAGTCTAATTTAAGTTGGAAGAAATATTATTTCTTTGTATATATTTGAGTGTCAGGCTGGCAAGTTAGTCCAATTATGATATACCTATGACATAGGGAATAAAACACTGAGTGAATAATGAATGGGAGGACATACTAGACTATCCCTCCATGAGATGACCATTCCCAGCCACTTAGAAGTGACAGCTTGAACAGCTCACAGTTGTACTGCTGTATCATTTAGTCCAATTGAGCACCTGATGTTTAGCATGCAAAATTCACAAGGCAACCTCTTCTGCAGTTTTGCTCATTGCTTTCTTGTAAGATGTAAATACTGAGCTCTTCTACTGGTGGACTCAGTGCTATACCACTATAATCTGGAGTTAACCAATATGTAATTTGTAAAACACATATGTTCTGTTATTAATAGGGAATTCCAGAGGCATGACAGATGTTTTACGATATCATCAGTTGATCACAAAATTCCTGCTGGCTACTACGTGGAAATAAACCTGCTTCTGTTGCCAAAGACACTCATGGGAAGTCTGTCAGCTTAGAACAAAAGCAGTAATATACCGGGATCTTTTGCATGACCTTCACGCAAGAAACTGCATCTCTGGAGCAGGACAGTCAGTTGGTGCCCAGCTGGGGACAGGTATCTGCACCACGAGGCTCCCTGCAGTGACACCCTGACTTGGATCAGTAAGGCTTACAACCCAGCTGCCCCATCCAGCAAGGACTGCTCCAGCACCTGGACGACCCATGGCTCTCCATTAGCTCAGGCAACACACAAACACCTCCCAGCTACCTTACCCGCCCCACGCCACCACTCCTGCATCTGCGAGAGCAGTTGCTAGCGACTCTTTAGAAGTACCTGTGTGCAGCGTGGCAAACCCTACACCATGAACCACATGGAGGGGTCTCCAAGGCTCTGCCAGGAGCTGACACCCGGAGCACACAGGTAGTGCCCGGTAACTGCTCCGTGCACAGCAGGAGCCGCACGAGGCCGCGCAGATTCCTCACCTCTTGTAGGAAGCAGCGTGGGCTTGCTGTGAGGGCTCAGGCACCTTGTCCCAGCTGTCCCCAGGGGGCCTCTGTCCCCAGCAAGCAGAGGCCACCCAGGGCCTCCCGAGCCACTCAGGGAAGTGATGACCAAGTGCGCGCACATCGGCATGGCTCTGATACCCCAGGCACCACAATGGTAACGATACAGCAAGCGTGAATTTCATCCTTACATCACAACAAGGAACCGAATTCTAAAGATGTTAGCACATCTTTTCCAACATTAAAAGAACAACAACAAAACAACTTGGAAGAGAATTACTAGGGTTACTGTGCAATAAAATCCTATTTTCTTCTTGAATGCACAAAGTGGCTAAGGAGCCTTCCTTGGCTCTCAGACACTCTTCATATTATTTTCCTATCTGAACTAGCATTACTCATTTATCTCCTACACAGCATGACTTAACACTCAGTTACTTGAAAGTTAAGTGTTGTGATGAAAACTACAAAGCTTAAGCCATCAAACTAACCTATTACAAGCTTACAGACTGCAGATCTTTGAGCTATACTCAATGCTCCTGTTTTAGGCTATACGGAAGACTGCTACGTTTTCTTTTCTCGAGTTGACGTGTTCTCTATTTTGGGAGTAAAATACTGTCAGTTTTTCTCCCGTTGTGCTGATTTGTTTCACCTTTATCACTTAAATTATGCCATCACTTTAATATCACTATTTAAAATGTCCACAGTTTTATTTTAATTAGCTTCTATATGGAATGTCAGGACAAAGAGAATAAGCAGTAGCTCCAGTCATTCAAGTGTATTTATTTTTACTTTTACATTATCATGCATGAATCAATGCACTTGATAGCTTAACAAAAATGCTGGCTATTCTGTTACCTCATGGAAGTACCAAACACAAAGAAGTAAATCCAAATATATCTAAGTCTAGGCCAGAAGAACATCAGCTGGAAACACCGCATACAGGAGGCTGAGCTGACCACTTTTCATCCAGCTGCTTTATGACTTCCCAGCTATATTTGTCCCTATCTGAATAACAGCAAGATTTATTCTGCAGACAAATGTTAGCATTTTCCTCTTATGCCTTCCAGCCTCTTATTCTACAGAAAAGAAAATAAATGAAACAAAACCTGCTTGTCTTCAGGCCGCCACGCTCACCTCCATAAATACCTCCTGCACAATAACTCGCGGTGTACATAAAAGCAACGCCAAGGTCACCGACTATGAACAATTCATGGTCGTTACCGTGGCAACAGCAACGTGGGGCAACACACTGAAAAAAGAGGCGCGGCACAAATCAGAGGGTGTTCCCACGGCACGAGGGGCTCGGACGGCTGTGCCAGGGGGTAGCCGAAGGAGCCGCAGCCTCCGGATGCTCCTCACCCGCCCTGGTTTCACACCCGCAGCGGCTCCGCTGGTTCAGGAGCGAGTGGAAATTTATACTAGCACGAATTGAGAGAAAACCCACCACCAGTGATAAGGGTTTTAATCCTCTTCCAAGCACGAAGATCTAAAAAAAAAA
>VXAA01003422.1:53992-65439 GCA_013399115.1 Anseranas semipalmata
AAAAAAAAATCTCGCACAGATTTTACCCATCTCTGTGGGTGGGTGTATGCCTGGAAGTTAGCACTTGGAGCAGGCATTCACTGTTACTCACTAGGCACGCGTAGTTCACTCCCCCAGTCGATATTCCCTACTTCACCCTCTTTCAGTTAAAAATCAACCGCCTATTTCCACCGGCAATGATGTTCCAAGCATCCCACAGGACTTGTGCAATTAATGCATTACTTTAAGACTTAAAAATGTGACTTTTAACCTGTAGGCTGCGGAGAAGCAAAGGTTTTCTGGACAGCCCATGCTACTGAACCAGCTCCCTCCCAACGCCAACAGCGAGCCCGCAGAGGTCCTGTTGGGAGAGCAGGTGGCCAGCGCTCCACCGATGGAAACGGTCCTGCCAGAACCAGTCCGTGCTCTAACAGCAATGACCGCGTTTCTCCTGAATGGTACATGTTCAGAACAAGGCAATAAGCAGGAATTGTTAGTTCAAATCCAAAACACATGTTGAATGAATTACTATTGCATTAAGTCACGCTTACAGCTGCAATAGTCGTGTTCTAAATGCAGTGTTAATTAAATTAGAAGAGCATGCACAGAAAGAGTTAGCAAAAAAAAAAAAAGGAAAACAAACTGGAGTGAAATGTGTGAAGATTCTCAGTGTTTGCTTTTTTAAAGCATGAGGATTTATGCTTAAGGTCCACATTAGAATTAAAGAACGGCTTTTCTGACCACTTTCTAAATAATACTCAATCTGAAAATAAATGCAACGTGATAGAACTGCCTCTACAGCTTCAGACAGAAGGATTTTACAGCTTGAAGACAGAACAAAAGAGAATTGAAAAACGGAACAAAAGACGAAGGCAATAACTGAACCCCGAACCATACATTAACCATCTAAGCTGCTATCTTACTCGAAAAGTTTTCTGGAGTTTGTTTTTAAGAGCTTATAGAGCCTTCTTGAAATTTGAGTGCTACAAGAAGATTAAATGAAACTAAGAGCAAATCCTCCTGTCTGCTAGGCAGAATACTACTGACTTTCATGATTACCAATACCAACAAAAGTATTTGATGTTTTTCATAGGTCTGACACTGCCCAAGTCTCTGTAATATAAATGCAACATTGAGCCCTCGTACTGCAGTCAGAAAAGCTGAAACAAGAACAGCTTGTAAGTTCTATCATAATCTCCTAAAAACTCTGCATCGAGAAGGAAGCAGAAGAAACACTTCTAAAACCAGAAGTATTTAATACATTTTAAGTCAGTTGCATGATTTGGAAAGGACTGACTTAATTCTCGAACATTTGAGCTGGAAACACTAGAAGTATTAGCTCTTCAGATTTTAATTAGCAAGCTCTGCTAACTCTCTGCAGTTTGTAGCAGAGGTGCCTCATTTCTACGTCATTAATGGAACTCCTCTTAATAGTCTTGCTTTTCATTACCAATAAGGGAGAAGGGGAGAAAGCCCCTCAAAGTGGTTGCCAGCCTCATTTTTTTTTCCTCCTACCTTGTTCTCCTAAAATTCTCCATTGACTGTATATAATCAGCATGGACTCAATATCCAGATCATGTCTGCCCTTCCAAGTAGCTACATCAATAACAAAGAGCAAGCCCATGAAATGCAAAATTCCCCTCCTATCGCTTTCATGAAGACCACAAAAATTTAAATAATCCTGAAAGCTGTCAGACCTATTCAGTCAGTTTTTCTTCACCAAAACATAACTTTGGTCTTCAACTATGGAAGGAGACAGAAGTTTCATCTTCTTCTACTTCAGGATTTATTTTTTATTTTTTTGTAAAGTCACTTAGAGCTTCCCATACAGCTATAAAGCCAAATTATCTCCTTATCTTTTTGAACTATTTCATACCAGAAACAAATTATTTAGACCCTATAATTTGCATGTTCTCTGTCCAAAACAAAATTTTAAATGTTCCACCACACTTGGAAAGGGAAGCATAAACTAATACAGATTGTATTCCATATCCAAAGTACTACAGTGAAACAGAATCAGTACCTTCCCTCTGTTCTCTCAACTCTTCTGAAACTTCAGTCCTGTGCCCATAGTTAGTAGCAAGCTCTACAATGCAAGCAAGGTTCAGTTTTGCTTTCTCTCACATATAATTATAAACACATGTTCCTAAAGGCACTGTGTAGATGTTGCCTTCAACAGTTTGAATTCTGAGATGTGCAAGGACCATCTAGATCTTTTGTCTTCAAAATATTGGGTATTTTCAAGATGCTTTTCTCCATCACGTTAAAAAGCCATCTCGGTCAGTACGCTCTTTCAGCGCAAGGCATCTGCAGCATTACCGCAGACTTCACGGAGATGAAAAGCCCCATAAAACACAGCACAAAACACACAATCATCTGTCACTACAACTTATCCATTTGTAGCTACAGGTGGTATTTTTAAGTAGGCAGAATGTAATTGCCCACTTGGAGTTTTGCCAGGACACCGGAGCTAATTATTTTTTAAGGATTAGTTTAGTGCTTGCATGAAAGCTGATGGATCAGCCACAAAAGATCAGCCAAAAAAGTCAGTTTATGCGCAGACTGGTACGGCACTAGCTGAGCTGATGCAAACCTCCCTGCTGGGCACTGACAATACGCCGATTTCCTCAAACTGGAGGGGCACATGCATTAGTGTGAGGTTGCTCTGCTATCTCGGTTTTTAATGGAAGCTGCCAGCAAGCATGAACACAGGCGAGAGTCTGTCTGGACCCAAAACAGAGACCAAACCACTGTCCCTTGGCCTCCATCACCGCTGTGCTTTAACCCCCAGGCAGCCCAGCACCACGCGGCTGGTTGCTCACTCCCCCCTCAGCGGGATGGGGAGAGAATTGGAGAAACAAGCACGAGAGCACGTGGGCTAAGATAAGGGCTTGGTCATAAGGAAGGGAAACTATTGTTTCCCTGTTTCAGAAATAGCATGAACAGAAAACCTTCAAAGCCAAACCAAGGAGAAAAATCACAAAAGCTAGAAATCAGACTAAATTTGCATGTTTTGTTCTAAAATGCAGTGTTAAAGTTCTTCTACATTAGCACTAAGAGAATCTAGGAAGTAACATTTAATAAAACAAAACTGACTGTACAAAGCAAAACCATACGGACAACAAACCTCGTGATTAACAAGGTTTAAATCCAGTATCTTTACGGTCACTGCACAGACCTCAACTGCTCAAAGACAAGGCATAAATATGTGACAGCGTTCTTCATCCACTGTGAAGAAAATCAGCAAGCTGGAACCACAAAACAAATTTTCCAAGTGGCTAATGTAACTAGACAGCAGCTGAATATTAACAGCACTGATTCCTGCCTTGGATGGGATCTCTGGATGGAAATCAGAGACAATACAGCCACACTACCGATGGAGCACATCCTCTTCTGGCTGTGCATGAGATCCATGCCTGTCATTCTGGGGTCAAGGGTCTGGTTTAGGTCCTTCAGAAACAACTGTGCAATACCTCAAATACTCCACTTTGAAGACAGGGCAGTTGGTGACATTTGCTTGCTTTGTAATGGTCAGTCTGTGTTGTGAGAGAATGTTTTGTCGCTAGTTAGAGAATTTAGGGGCTCCTTTTGGAGCATGCCCTCTCTCAGAGGGACGTAGCAGGGACAGAGGAGCAGCAAGGCCCTCTGTCCTCACCATCTGTCCTCAGGACGAGCTGCTGCCACGTCTTCAGGCCGCCACCAGCACAGGATCCTCACCGGGGTTTGATTTTCTCAGCACTCAGTTGTCACCCTTCCCCTGTGCCACTGCCTTTGTGGCAACACATATGGCATCGGTACCAAGCCAGAGGCAGCAGCGGGCCTAAGCTGGACGTAACTGGGCTCTATTTCTTTCCCCGTTCCCGAGAACCAGGAAGGCAGAAGAGGGAGAGCTGGGGGCCTGCTCTGTCCTCACCATCCCCCCCTCGCAGCCTCCTCTCCCTGGTGCTGGTGCTTTCCAGCAGGGCGGGCAGCGCTGCCTTCCCGGCACAACACTGGGAATGCCGCTGTCTGTGGTGCGTGAGGGCTGAACACCGTCCAGTGGCACATGAAAAACAAAAAGATTCCCTGTCCTCACCACACAAAACAATTCAGCATTGTCATTACAGGCCTCCTCTGGGT
Source organism: Anseranas semipalmata (assembly GCA_013399115.1). Classification (NCBI taxonomy): domain Eukaryota; kingdom Metazoa; phylum Chordata; class Aves; order Anseriformes; family Anseranatidae; genus Anseranas; species Anseranas semipalmata. The sequence continues at coordinate 58,091 of VXAA01003422.1, forward strand.
TTTTCTTCCAGATTTTATTTCTGGTTTGTTTTTACAAGTGCAAGCCACGGATTAATCTGTCATTTATGTGATCTGTGTAAAGTTAGAGCCAGTTACAGACACATTTCCTTGCGTTTAGTCTCTGTTGCAAGATACCCAATGATGTAAAGACCCGAGGGCACGGCATGGAGCTGCGGCAGGGGAGGGTCAGGCTGGGTGTCAGGAAAAGGTTCTTCACCGAGAGGTGGTCGGGCACTGGCACAGGGTCCCCAGGGCAATGGTCACAGCTCCGAGCCCGCTGGAGCTCAAGGAGTGTTTGGACAATGCCCTCAGACACAGGGTCTGGTTTTTGGGTGGTCCTGTGTGAAGTCAGGAGTTGGACCTGATGATCCTTGTGGGTCCCTTCCAACTCGGGATATTCTCTGGTTCTTACAACCTTGTTGTACTGCCCAGCACAGGCCTTGGACTGTATCCGAGCAGAACCCACAAACCGCAGCTACAGCGTGCATCTCTTTTCAGTGGAAGCCCCAGCATATGCAGGTGCAGCCAGGAATATATGCCATATATGCATATGCAGCCAGGAAGTGTTTTTAGGTTCCCCAGTGTGGACTTAACTGTCACATATTATGAATGGCTGATAAAAAAAAATATATATATACACGTTACTTGTAAGTTTACTGTCAACTGTTCAATTTCATTCTGGGGAGTAGGAACGCTTCCCTTTTATCCCCGAAATACCTACAGACTGATGCTTTTACTTGTCCCAGAGCTGAGGAAACACCTGAATTTGGCTGTTTTCCACCAACAACTGTAAATACTTGAACACTTTCATAACACATTCCTTTGGATTGCAAGGAGATGCAGCCATTTACCATGATTCCACAGCTCTGAACATAAGATACAGAACAACCCCAGAGTACAGAAACACTGATCTCATTTTTTCTGCCCAACTTCTCCCATACGTGGCAAGTTTGTTGTGGAGCCGGCTGGAAGCAGACTCCACATCACATTGCGCTGCAAGGGCAGAGTACTGCAGATTCCCAGCGCAGCCAATGGAACTGGCTGGCTGCGCCATGGGGAGCAGCAGGAGCGGCCTCTGGGAGCTCCTCCTTAATTGTGCCTTTAGGAACAGGCTGTGGAGAAGACACCACGTGGAAGGCAACTGAGGATGCAGCAAGGGCATGCAGTGCTACCCAGATGCCAAAGGGTGCAGAGAAGCCCGATGAATTGGCAGTAACTGTTCAAGAGTTGAACAAGTTATTCTGAAACCACAAATTGTTCTAGAATCAGAACAATGAAGTACCAGATTTAATCACTATAAGCTCTGTCCTCTCTGGGCTGCAAATTTCAGAATTTCCAATATGAACCTGAGTACCAGAGTACCCATAGCCACTAAAAGTTCATTTACTGTACGCTGTCAGCAATAAAGTATAACACCAGTTCTTTTACCATTCTTGCTTTTTCCCCATTTACCACAAGCAGAAGATGGGCTGTCTGCACACTGCAGCCTCCCACTGACATCTGAACTCTGCCCATGTTTACACCAGCAAGTGCTGCCCAACCTGTAGCATCCAGTATTTTTTAGAGCAGACGGAGCTCAATTTTTTCTCTTCTCGTAAAAGGCTTTGCTCAACACCACTGAAGTTAACAGGCAGTGGAAGGAGCATCAAGACAAATATGCATCTCTAAGACAAGTGGAAACGGAAAAGAATCGAATCTTGCAGGATGGAAACAAGAACTCACAGATGTTCCATTTAGCTCACTTTGCAAAGCTACAATTTACATTTCCTTTCCAAAGAAAACATCTGTGGCAAAGGTTTAAGTTCCCTTCTCATTTGATTTGAATCCTTCTTTTCTTAAATGTCCTTTATATAGAGCAANCCCCCCCCCCAGAGTAATAATGACACACTGCAAAGGAAAACCAAAATTCTTCAGCAATACTGCATCATTAGAAGTAATTTATACAACTGCTACAGATGACTGAGTCAAAAAGGAATTAGGGAACTTTGAAAACCATTAACATCTATTAATGAGTACGTAGCTTTTCTGTGCCTTTCCCCCCCATCCTCAGCTTGAGTATTTTAGCATTTCTTGAAGGTTGATTCAGTCTGTCCTCCTACTTACTCAATTAACCACTTCACTAACAATAAATTGAAGAAAAAACAAAGAATCTGCAGTTTTAATATGTACAGTATCATTCACAACTTTCATATATTCTACTATAAAGGAAATTAACTAAAGGTCAGGCAGCTTCCTTTCAGTATTTTAGCAACAATATGCTAAACAGCAGCTATAATGCTATAGTCCCATGTATAGATTATACAAAAATACCTATTTCTTTTTACATGCATGTCATGCATTTGTCTGCTCCATTCCCCTTTCTGAGCTTGTACAGATGCCCCCACAGCCTGCCACACCCTGACCCACATTTTTCCCCACTGGCAGTGACCAAGGATTCTTTGAGGCTTTCAAAATTCAGCCACCCCAGAAGAACACCTGTACCTCTGTACAGTGGTTACGGCACTCATCCAGTAATTAAGAGACCCAGGTTGAATTCCCTCCTCTGCCTCAGAGGGCAAAAAACGTGTACCTAGACCCTTTTATGAGTCAGCTCCTACCTGCAGGCTTGCAGCCCACTGGGGATGGAACTACGTGCCACCTTTCTTTTCACAGTGTTCTACTCAGCAAGAAGAGAAGAAAGCTGTGACCAAGATTAATTGTGAAAGGCAAGACAGGTCCAACAGAGAACGCTACTGCCTTGAGCACCATGCTGTAGTTTCCATCTCTGTATTTTCACCTGGACATGTGACAGCAGATGCTACAGGCTGTAGCCAAGAAAACCTACCTCTTCACCCTAGACTTGTTTAAAGAGAAGGGATCTGGATCCTTAGTCAGGACAACTCCGACCAAAGGTTTTAAGAAAAAAATGACTGCAGAATACAATACGTCCCTGTTGTTGCATACGCTTAAATGGCAAATGCATTTCTAATAGTTTGTATCTGTTGTTCAAAGCATGAATCTGCCAGCTAAACTTCTGCTTTGCGCAGCTCCGCCACACAGTGTTTGCTGCTAGGACAATGAATACTGTAGGGAAATACAGCACAATTTATACCAGAGATTTGGAGAATCAACCCACCCCGAGGACTACATTGTTCTGCATCAGTAAACACACAGGAAAATAGTTATAATTTTATACGCACTGCATATCAAAATCACTTATTCTACCCATCAAGTTACTGTGTGTTTCAGGGCACTCTTTTCTATTCCAAAACCACAGTTAATTGCCCTCCAAGCGGGGAAGTGATCTTTAAGTCAACTCCAGTTCTGAAACACTATTTAGACAACGAACCTGGCTGCAGAACTATTACCATATCATACTGATGCATTTCTGATTTTGACATCAGTTAGCTACAGCAAGTATAGTACGGCAAAGTATCAGAGGAAAAAGAGCACCTTCCTAGGAGACAGCTCTGAGGTGACTTGACTAACAATTATGAGTTCACATACCCCCAGTATTACATGTATTTATCTCATCTCAAAACTGATTTTCTTGAAAATATTTCAAACTTCTTGCTTTCAACTTAATGTAGTTGCAGTACACGTTTTACTCTAAAGAATAAAATCAGGTTTGATGAGCAATTCTATCAATGTGGCCTCTATCTAGTAAACACTTGTATAAACATAATTAAGAAGATGTCCTTCAAGTCCATCTACTTCCAGACTATACTCCTTAGAGTTATTCTGATTTTATGCAAGCCTAACAGGACAATTGGGCAGAAGATACTTAAGTATATATTTTCCAGTTTTCTAATCACACTGCCTTCTGATGGGTCTTTAAAAGTCCATTAGTAGCATTTGAAGATTAACACACATTACTTAATCATGAGTTCTCTATTATTTGTTAGGCTACTGGTCTGGATTGTAAGCTTTTTACATAAAGCAAGTCATCACACATGTTAATCTACAACACTTAGCTTGCAAATAAGGAAGTTCTGTACTTAAACCAAAGCACAAACATCATCAGAACATATCCTCTAACACCAGTACTTTGCCATCTTATTTACCTCCTAATGCAATACACTGTAACTAGGCTTGGGGGAGAGGAAGCTGAGGTTTTTGTTCGGTTTTGTTTTCCAGGAAGAAAAAGACCCTGGAAGTTCACAACATCAAATTTTAATTGTATAAAAGCAAAAGCTTCAAATAATAACTGATAAAATATCATCTACTTCATTTTTAATCTGTATCCAAATCATAATAAGCTCCTTAATGTCCAATATTTTTAAAAGATAAAAAATGTGCAAAGACTAAACTCTGAAGTAGTATGCTTATAATCCAGCATTACCTCGGCCTGTTTTTTCTTGATGTAAGCAACCAACGAAATGCTGAGGCGCCTGTGCTCCGAGGACCTGACGCCCATTCCACCACAATACCTTCCTGAATTCCGACAGGAGAAGCACAGATAACTTGCATAAGAAATTATGCACATACTCTGTTGTGGTCAGTATTCCTTGTTTCAGCTTTGGGAACCTGGATGAGGTCCTGATTCAGTGAAGCACTTTAGCACCCCATCCAACCCTAGAGTCGGGTCTCTTGAATTCACTGCAAAAATAAGCTGTTACTTCCAAGACATATCATTAAAGGACATAAAAATTGCCAAGTCTAAAAGCATGCTTTTATTGTGCCTTGCTGCTGCTCTTGAAGCAAAAAATTAGAAGAATTTAATTCACACAGTCTTCCCCAAGCTCCATGTTTATTTCTTTTCCCACTCTTATCTGCAATGCCTGCATAAGGCTGTTGATCAATTCTATCTTAATAAAAAGCAACCCAAAGATGGCTCTTGCTAGCAACAGCATTCCAAGAACTTCAGTGAAATCACACCACATCTTTTGATTTTTACACAGCACCTCCTTGCAAAGCCTACCAGCAGAACCCGAAGCACTGGAGCTGGCTGTTCAGCTCCTGGAAGCAACTGCTGTACTATTAATCTTCCAAGCTTTAGGGCTACATTTTTCTTCTTTATGAATCATTTTTTTGAAGAAGTGGTTATTCAGCTGCATTTGGTAGCATTCAGTTTCCAAATACAGATCTTATTTTCTTCAAGCTCTGAATAAGAAGGAAAAAAAAAAAATCAGTGTGAACATATGTATGTGTGTGTACACGTGTGCATATGTAACTGCCTTGCATTTAAAGCACAAGCACAATTAGTCAGAGATTTCTGCCCTGAATCCAAAGACAGACATAGCTGCGATCAGGACATGCCCACTTCTGTCAGTCACTGAACACACTTTAAAAACTCGTGAAACAAGACATGGGAGGAAAAAAGCCTACTTCCAGCATATCCCTGAAATAGCTTTTCCACATGAAAGTTCTTACAAGAGAAACCAACCACAAAATTTCTCACAGATCTATAGTGGAAATTAAATATTTCACTTATCCGAGACTCAAATGCACGAAGAGTGCCCAATAAAGCAGGGTTCGTATGAGAATGCGATTAAAATACTGAGGCTATGTAAACTAGCGAGTCCTTGCTCCATCTTTACGAGATAGAGGATAGATGCAAACTTATTTTAAAACACTTCAATCTTCAAAAGAGAAAAACATTAAGTTTTGTAATGACTTTCATTTGCTTTCTTTAAAGAAGACAAGATCTGAACCTATAATTAATTCTCGCTTTCAGCTGATTTTCAAAAGCCTTGAAGTGACATCTGCACAGCCTGGCTGATCACCAGTCCAGGACACGCTCACAGCAGCACTGCATGCAAGGGCACCCACAGAGGCACGTTTCCACCTTCCCTCATTACCAGCAAACCAGATAATAAAAACTCAAACATACCATAAGGTTGTAACTAGATCCTCCAGGGTGAGGAATGAAAGTACTTAAGTTTAGGGTTTTTTCTAATTTCTGGTGTTTGCACCCACAGATCCGTTCTGCTCTAAGCCCCTTCCTTCGTGTAACACCCAGCTCCTGCTTTGCCTGGAACAGAGGAAATCAAATGCTATTTTCATACCCAGGAGGCTGACAAAAAAATCTGGTGACAGAAGGCAGCACAAAAACTGTGTGTTACATCCAGTGTGTCATAACTGACTGGGGATAGATTTCAGAAGGCTTGAAAGACAGAAGTGCTACCGGGAAAACACCAACCCTGTACTGCTACCTGGCTATCCACCTCATTACGATGAAGAGAGAAAGAAAGGGTTGTTACGGACAAATCCCAAATGAAAACCAGAATGAGACTCGGCATACCTAAACGAAAAGGGATGATAACAGCAAAGATTTTAAGGCTAATCCAGGAATTTTCTCTTATGCCTTTTCCACAAAGTCTAGCATTTTGATGCCTCAATCAAGCGTGCACTTTCTGCCTCTGCTGTAACACAATTAACGCTTTCTTCAGTTCCAAAACATACTGCCATGAATACAACAAAAGGAGAACGTATGGAGGAGGCCGGTATTAAATATTTAACTTTCCATCTTAACAATCTTTTTTTGTTGTTTCTTGCTTCTGCTTGAGGCTAAATAGTAAGGCCAACTTACGAGGCAGAGCTAGTATCAGCCCTTATGTATTATTCATTCACTTCAGATGCACCAATTCCACCTCTGTCTCTAAACCCAGATACGTCACTTTATAATAAAGCTCTTTCAGATCAACAACCCAGAACTCTTATCCTGTTAAGAAAAGATGTCTTTCACAACATTTTAGGGGTTCACCAGTGCATACTGTAAACTCCAGGTGTAAGAGAATCTTTGAATCTAATTATAGTGAGGTAAATGAGAAATTAATACATTATTAATATAATGCTGTCTGTCTTTATAGACCAAGCATGATTTTCTGTTACCACAGTTAACATCACTGAACACTAAGAAGTGCTTCTTGTTCTTAAGGAAACACCCCCACACTGATGTCTTCACTTCCAGCTGGTTACAAAGGAGATAAACCACTTCAAACATCTAGCTCAGCCCCTCCTCACACAGTTACAACTGCAATAGACAGTTGCAAATCACCACTTGATTAAACAAGCTTCATTTAGTTGCACACATTCATCAGGAAAAAAGAAATCAGTGACACATTCAGCACCTCTACACGGAAAAGGGTTGCTGCAGATTCACTAAGAAAAAAAAGCTGAACATCACCTCTAGCAATATTATCAGCAAACCTAGCTTTGCTTCTAAAATATTCTAAAATATTGGGTGCACTTTGACTTTGCATCACTAAGACTGCCTTTAGAATTACTACCTGACCTTGACAGGCTTCCCCAGAATTACCTAACAAAACTACAAAGTTTTTGCTTCCACTGGATGGAACTACACACAAGATGTTTTAACAAATAACTTGAAAGCACGCTCAAAGTGGCGGGCCACTCGGAAGGACTAT